>OX451215.1:36049186-36232489 GCA_949628195.1 Phasia obesa
CCAGGGATGGGTACCTTTATATAAAGAAAATACGTAATATTCTTAAAATTTATAATATAAATAAAAATGATATAAAAAATCTTGTGAAACATTTTATTAGAAATGTGGACACTGTAACCAAAATAGAAAAAAGTTTGAAAAATATTAAAGATTGTGACTGGACAAATAAACATCGCATAGACCTATTTTGCATAGAAGTGGATTTAAAGATTCAGATAAGAAAATGTATTTTTGCATTTGTCAAATTTTGTTCCAAGAGTTTTAACATTTCTATACTCAAATGCGCAATAGCTGTGAATTATTATAAATCTAAAATTAGAAACCCATTATCCTTTAACTTTGTCAATTAGATTTTATACATTTAATATTCCCTTTGTCCTCATTATTCGTCTTGCAATGATTATATTTTTCTTTTTAGTGTCTGCAGAGATATTTCGTCCATTGAAACATATAAAAAATCAAAATACTATTTCAAGAGTTTTATGGCCCGATTGAAACCAAAGTTTTTTTTTTCTGAATTCATATTTATTTATTGTATCTTCAATATGTTTGAACTGACAATAATTACTCATATCTTAAGTCTAAAATAAAATATACTTTTTAAGTCCAGCCAGTGAAAGACAAAAAAAAAATGTATGTTCCACGATTGTTGAAATTATTTACGGGTCATCCCTCTATTGTACGGCCAAGAAAAGCAGTATCTCTTCTTTTTAGTCTAATGTAACCAGGAGCATTAAGGATGTTACGCGCCAGTGGATTTGGATGAGTTTCAAGCTTTGTCAAATACGTTACCGCATGTTTCGCTATTTCTGATTTAACTGTTGGCACGTTTAGATCTTTGTGAATATTAGAGTTTTTGATATACCAGGGGGCAACTGTGATCATTCGAAGAATCTTATTTTGGCGCCTATGTAATTCAATTATGGGGTACTGCCTCAGCTAGCAATGTTGAAACCAAAGTGAGCAAGATTTTCATGACTCACGCCAAATATATATATATATATATATATATATATATATATATATATATATATATATATATATATATATGATTATATATATGTGATTTCAAAATAAAACTAAAATTTTTATTTATACTTCTTTTATTACATATTTCCCTTAAATAATAAGTGCAAGCATGATGCTTTTCGCGCTTTTTTATTTTCGAATTACGCCTTTTTGGTTTCTTTTTTGTTTATGATGTGCTTTTCGCTCCCAAAAAGTTTGCATCACTGGTCGACGTCATACGACTGCTAGGGAATACCTACTTATAATTGAATTGATGACGATGTCGATAAAAAGTGATGTCATCTCAAAGGTGACGACAATGTTGCCGACGTCAAATAGAATAAGGGTGAATATGTATACTACTTTTAATGAGAATTTTGCATATTTTCTTAAATTTTTCAATTTTTATTATTAAAATTTTGTTTGTGTTTTTTGGAATACTACAGAGATGATATGTGTTGTTTGTAGTTGGACTTAGCTCGTGTTTTTAAATTTGATGTTTTACCGTTGCTTAAAAGTACCAGCATTCTGAGTTTGATGCAAATAGTCTTGCGAAAGTGCGAAAAATTGTGTACTTTCACACTATTTGAACCGAGATACAGAGGTAACTTCTTTATTTATTTATTTTATTAAAATTCATTCAGTAGGTTTGCATTTGAATTAGTTACAAAATATTTTAATTCCTGGGTCTGGGTCTACTTTTAGGGTCTTTTTAGGCACTCGTGTAATGCATAATCTTTTATATCCTTTGAACAGTCTGTTGCTCCACTTCAAAAACATTTAAGATCTCAAAAACTGGACCATCTGTCGGAAACCATCTGTCTGGTTTATGACCAGTGTATAAAAAGAAAAATATAATTAATATCTGTTGAAACGTTTTAAAGTTTTACATGTACGAATACAGTAACAGGTAATTTTTCTACACAAAATTTATCTTTTTCTCTTTTTCTCCCCTATAGATTTGTGTTTTAAAATCAGGCATAGCACATTAAAGCTTTCAGATAAGCATCTATCTATAATTCAAAATACATTAAAATCGGTTGAGTCGTACCGAAAAGCTCCCTTATTACATTTTCTTCTCTCTGGGCTCTAACTTTTAAAACAAACTAAACTTATTGAACTTTCTAAATAAGGCAATGAGACGTCGAGGTCAGAATGTAATGCAAAAACATTCTTTGTATACATTTACAAGGTTGTTTTAGTTGTAAGCATTTTTTATTTAAACAACATTTATAGAAAAATAGAATACGATAATTTATTATTTATTAATTTTTTATATTTGTTTTTACTCAAAGACACTTATTATACATATGTATGTACGTGTTCAATAACTATTTTCACAAACACTTTTTCTTTATTTTTCTTCCATATTATATTTTTACCAACCTGTGGTCAGCAATTACAGCGATTAAATACTTTGTATATGAAGTTTTATTTTGATTAACTTAAAGATGCTGAAGTTGTCAATGCAGTGGTCAAAACGAAAATGTTTATAATCAAAACTACTTTGTTGATATACATATATTTATATAGAAATCTCAAGACATACATATGTATGTACATAGCTATTCAGAAATTACATTATTATCTGCTAGTAACTGGACATTTCTTTATATCATAGAGCGGGTTTTTAGGTTCGTGTTTAAACTGAAGTTTCTTTTTTAATTAGCTAATCTTATAACGGGTCCGCCAAATAACTTTTTTTTTGAAAATGCTATAAAAAAACTACTGAATATTTTCTCAAATTTCTTTTTTTATTTGAAAGTACAATTCTTCCGGTTAATAATGAAAAATAATTTCATTAAAATGGCTGCCTCGGCTATTGCAATACAGCTGCATACATTATCTATTGTATGCAGCTGTATTGCACCAATGGCTTCACGAATATTGTCCTTTAAAGAGGTAAAGGTATACAGTGGCACATAAAACTATACATACCCCCCCTATTTATTTCAATTCTAAAAAATATAAGCAAGATGTAGAAATTTCTTTTTAACAAAATAAACTGCCATTAGGAACAGGTAATAATAGTGGATAATGAAATCAAGGTTCAATTCATTTATTAAAAAAAAATCACCAAAGAATCATTTTTAAGACACAGAAAAGTATACATACACACAGAAAAAACTGTGTCTAAATACCTAATAAAATAGAACAAAATTTATAAGATATCTCTATGGTTTTTTTTTCAAGAAGAAAGTCTTATTATTTTAATAATTTGAAAAAATCAAGAAGAAAACTTAGGATTTTTATTAGGCATTCTTATTTTTTTTTTCAAACAGGTTCAAACAGGGTTTTTTTTTTATAAAAACATACAAAATTAACAAAAAATCTCAAAATAAAAAACTGAAAACAATTGGTACATTGCTTTTTTGGCATCTCCTTTAAAATTGTTTGCTACTCTAATCTAATCAATCTTTTTTGTTTTATTTCTACCTTTTCTTTTTGTGATATTTTTTTTTGCCTTCACATATTATCTTCTATTTTTACAGGGGTGAAAGGTCTTTTGAAAGGAGCTTCTTCTAATGGATTGTCTAGAGGGGGTTGAATACACATAATTTATAAAACCCGAAAAACCATGGTGAAAACTTTTCCTCTGCCAGGGATCGGATCGAACCTGGTATGCTTCGTTTTGTAGGCACGCACTTAGGCACTACAGCAAATGTATATTTTATATTTTATGTTTTAACAAACAGTTTCTATGTTGATTTCTATAAACGAAATAACAAGAAAGCTAATATAATCAAGAAGATAACCTTATTAAAAAAATTAAAAACTTGATTTACACATGATCATATAGGAATCTTAATGAAATCAATCACCAAAACGTTTTTTAAAAATCAATAAGGAATCCATTTTTATACATATCATAAGAAAACCTAATAGAGTCAAAAAGTTTTTCTCTATGGATTGTTTTTTTTTGTGTCAAAAATGAGTAAACAAATTGTGATAACAAGTTTTCTTATTGATTTAATGGGATTTTCTTATTGATAAAATTAAAAAGATTTACCGCTTGAAAATAATAAGGAATTCTTTTGAATATATCTTCTTTTATTTTTGCTGGAATACACATTAGCCTAAAAACATTTGATAGAGAAAATCTTTTTGATTCTATTAGGCATTTTTAGCTCTGTGTACTTTATATAAGAAAATGATTTATTGTCAGTATTAAATATTTCCAAAGTTTAAATTAATATATCGTAACGGTTATAAGTTTTATTAAAAAAATTACTTTTTAATGATTATTTTTTATTTTTCGAGTTTTATTTTTTGCTTAAAAAATAATAGTTAATTTTCAAGATTTATTTTTTGCTTGAAAAATTACAGTTATTTGTTGAGTTTTGTTTTTGGCTTAAAAAATAATAATTATTTTTTGAGTTTTATTTTTTGCTTGAAAAATAAAAATTATTTTTCGAGTTTTATTTTTTTGATTGGAAAATAAAAATTATTTTAAAATTTTTTGGATAAATTTATTTTATTTTAATTTAACAAATAAGAGTTTATGTACGGACTCTGGAAATAGTTTTGACCGTAAATTATTAATATTAGTTTTAGGGCGGAAAACGCTCTATCTACAGTAACTTGTGTTGCAGGAACGCTATGCAAAACTTGCGCCAATCGATATAAATATAAATACATATATTTTTTTTCCTTCCAATATTTCATTAAATCTTTATTATTGTCAATGGGCTTGGGACTGTAGTTATCGATTTCAGTTATCGCCTTTTTCATTTCATCCTCTAGCTCACCATCATCTGAGTCTTCGTCATCTGATGCTACTTGAATTGAGTTCAGAAACTGTTTTAAAAGTGAACACGTACTTTTATTTTTCAAGCTACAAATAAATCTGGAGAAGTAATTTTTATTTTCCAATCAAAAAAATAAAACTCTAAAATAATTATTATTTTTCAAGCCATAAATAAAACTTGAAAAATAAATATTATTTTTCAAGCAAAACTGTTATTTTTTAAGCAAAAAATAAAACTTAATAAATAATTTTTAAATATGAGTTTTTTAATAAAAACTCACAATAATAAAAATTAATGCACGTAAAGGTAGTCCGCGTAATAGCGATTATATTGGTGTACCTTTTAATCTCGTAACATACATATCTCCTTCATTATGATTTTTTTTTGTTAAAATTTGGGAAATAATTATTATTTGCGATCCCTGCTTTAAACCGCCTCCAGCCTATTTTTCATGAAAAATTCCAAAACTTCTACGAAAATATGATTCCATTCTTCAGTTAGTGAATTCTTTAGATTATGCTTATTTTTATATATTTTTTTTTAATCCTGCGATCTAGTTCTTCCTATAAGTGCTCAATGGTATTTAAATTAGGCGACTGAGGTGAGTAATGCAGTTGGTGAGGTACATTATATAAGGTTTTCTTTTACAATGCCCTCATTGTGTTTGGTATCGCTGTTTTGCCGAAAATACCAGCCAGTATTTAGTCTCAATTTGTTTATCCATTTCTTTCAGAAGATTTAAATTAATAAATAGGCCCATCGTGATCCTAATCAATACAAAATTGCCCACACCAGCAGCTGATATGCAAGCCCAGAGCATGATATGATCACCACTATGTATCACAGTTGGAAGTAAATAGTAACTTTTTGTTTTATATTCTCAAGATTTAGGCGTTTTATACAATTAGTTACTTTAGGTCGACGGCCAGACCTGACCTTACTTTCAAAGCATTTTATATCTTTACATTTTTAATTATAGTTTGTACAATTGCCTTGGAACATACAACTAACTCACCACTTTCCCGAAGAAATTTTCCACCTTCGTGGTACTTAATAATAAGCTTCCGCATCTCCAAACATATTTTTTTCCTTTTTCCTTTTTTAACTTAAAAATATTAATATAAAATAAGACTAAAATAGTAACTATGAATTTCTTAAGAGCTGACAAAAGTTGGTAGCACTATTTATTTTGCATGATTGATAACACACAATATATATAATAGCTACAACTTTGCCTCAGAGAGTATATCAAAATTCCAAACGGTTTGCAAAATATGAGCTTGAGTAAATGATCATTTTTTTGCAAAAATGACATCGAGGCCCCACATCTTTGAGGGTCCATAAAAAAAACCTGGAGGACTTTGGGCAAAACTGGGAGACAGGGGTCTTTTTTTTTGGTCTTTTATGACGTAGTGGTGTCCGTATATGGTTATTTTGCCATGACTTGAAAAATCACACAGTGTGTAATCTAACGGTAGCAAATCGCAGCTCCGAGCGGACCAAACGACAAAAGCTCTGCGGCTGATAATGCGATCTTCAAAAACAGGGCGCAAAACATCGAGTGTGGCTTCGGCTGTGTGGCACGTAGCACCGTTCTGTTGTAACCAAATGTTGCCAATATCCTGCTCTCCATATTTTGTGAACAAAAAATTTCAACATGGCCCGATAACGATCGCCATTGACTGTAACGGCCACTCTTTGCTCATTTTCGAAGAAAAATCGACCAATTATGCCACACCAAACAGTGACTCGTTTTGGTTGCATCGCCTTTTCAATGTATGCGTGCGGGTTTTCTGTGTCCCAAATGCGACAATTTTGCTTGTTTACATACCCGCCAAATCAAAATGAGCTCCATCGGAAAAGATGATTTTTTTTTTTGGCAAAAAAAAAAGAAGGCAACATTTTTTGTAAATATCATAATTTTATCAAAAGAACACCACTGTGTTTTCCCGAGGAGAAGAAACTACTAGTTGTTAATATAATCTACAGAGAGTTTATTTGAAAGTTGAAAATTAATAAAAAAAAACTATGTCTTGTCCATTTTTACGTTTTCTAAAAATTAATTTTACTTTTTGTATATTTTTATATGCTTTTATTTTGACATATGTATATGTATTTATGTGTGTGTGTTTTTATTTCATATAAGTTTACCACCAACGTTGGCCGCTTAAACTAGCAAATAATAGAAATTAACTATTATCTTAAAAACTAAAAACAAAGATTAAGGATGACTAAATCTCCATCTAAGTTTAAACCTGCCCTAAGTTTTAATGAACGTAATATGTACTAAAAAATTATTAATTCATTTGTAAAAAATTTGACTTTAAAAATTTAAGTGAAATAATACTTTGACAATTAACTTTTGACTTTGCGTTCGCTTTGTTTATTATTAATCGGCCCTATTGCCGTTGGCATTGTAGTTTGAAAACGAAATAAAAACGACAATTTGGCAATTCCGTTGGCGTTAACGACACTCATCGTAAATATATATGAATTCTCTATTTTGCAACGAAGATAGACACGACAATAAAACATTCGTTCCCTGTATAGACATAATTGTAGGCAACGAAATTCAAACGACTACAAGAAAAAAAATTAAAATAAAAAAATTTAGATTTATTTTGAAATTTTAGTGTTTTAAATGGAAAAACATCCCGGTTATGCTAATCGTTTTCTAAAACTTAGTGATTTTAAAAGCCAAACTGCCGAGAAATTAAATCCGTTTGGGCCTCTAGTTATTGATGGAGAAGCCATAAAGTAAAACTAAATTAGGAGAAAATATCCATTAAAATGTTTTTTTTTTTTTATTAAAATAAATCGAAGCTCTGAATCCAGAGCAACAGGGGAAGGCTGTTTTAATCAGGTGAGATTGTCCCCATTGGAGGAAGCGGTGTCAAACCTATTAAAATTTGAAAAACAAATTAACCCAAAAGGAAACGTAGTGGTATTCGGCGACCATGAAAAAGTTAGATCGCTACTAATCGAGTTTCGTACTTAGAATCTGTGTTGGTAAAAACGTTAACGTTCTGTCCGATGTATATTTATATCCATTATGTCATCATCATCACTTGAACTTGAAATAACAAACTTTTCAGAAATTTACATAAATAATAACACAAAAAATTGCAGTGCTACCACACTTTATTAATTTTTCTTGTTGTTTTCGATAACGTTTCTTCATCGTTTCAATATATTTCAAGATTACGAATTTAGATACGAAACGACGATAAAAACGACAACGACATAGAAACGACTATTAAAATTGAAATGCCAACGGGAATAGGGCTGTATATGTTAATATATTTTAGGAAAATATTTTAAAATGCCGCTTCAATTTGTGTTTCAGGAAGACAATGACCCAAAACACACATCGAAGTGGGGAAAATATTGGTTTGAAAAAAATGGGGTTGATGTTTTAAGTTGGCCTGCTCAATTGCCAGTCTTAAATCCATTAAAAATTTGTGGCGAATAGTTTAATTATCCCCTAAGGGAAAACATGCAACAAATAAAGATCACTTGTGGGAAGTAGTAAAGGTTATTAAAGTATATTATTTTATTCTTTTTTTTGGAATTTTGTGTTTTTTTAGATAACACTGTGCAACAAAAAAATATTTTTGTAATGTTTCCTTCACTTCATGAGTCAAATCTTACTAATTTTGGGATAAAAAAAAAAAACGAAAATGACAATGAAAAAATTTTATTAGCTCCGTGCGGTTTATCATTTGTTTCCTTAAAATCAGGGTCATGAGATGTGCTAGGCTGGCTGAGTTCTTCTGCACTATCTTCATTTTCCACTTCAAGTTCATAACTGTGGGGTAGGGTAGGTATTGGTAAACCATCTGAATGTAGAATTGATCGAGTAGCCGAGGGAATATTTGGGTATTGAACTATTCTTTTTTTCTTTGTTGACAATCCCGACTTTATTGGTGGAGTCAAGCAGAAATAGCAGTCATTTATATGGTTTGTAGGCTCCCGCCAAACCATGGGCACAGCAAAAGGCATAGATCATTTTTTATTTTTCAGCCATTCTCTTAAAGTAACTGAACAAGAGTTACAACATAACTATATGTGGAGCCCACGACTTATCTTGGTCACCTACCGTAACTCCAAAATAATGCTTTTAAGTAGTCTTAACAGCAAGAGTAAGATTGCGTTTCTGTGACGAAAATGTTACTTCACCACAAATGTAACAAAAGTTATTCACTGAATTCACACAACTTCGTGGCATTTTGGTTTAGTACACTTAAATATCACTCCAAAACATTAAATTCGAATAAGCAAGCAACAGAAACCACATCAAGCACTATTTGAAGAACTGAAATCACGTATATAACCTCAAAATAGCTGTACAACTGTTGGTCTTGTCAGTTAACAGGCGTACCAACATCCAAAAACTAAATTTCTCGACAAAGTGAAAGCTGAGCATTAAAAAATGACATGTTACTGTATCTTGAAAACAAGAGCTAATTGGTCATTTTCGAGGTGATTTTTGAACTCAGGGGGTGAAAATACATAATAACTGGGTATTTTTAAGCCCGAAACAAATTCATTGTTGTTCAGTGTAATTGAAGTGGATGGATAATCGTGAAATTCGAATGTTTTTACGTATATAGTTATTTCATTTTAAGTTTTTTATGAAAAGAGGTCTATAGTAATTTAGTTTGACAGTTGTTCCGTCTCACAAAAATAAAATCCTGAAAATTTTTTATAAATTTTTTATGTTTTAGTATGTTTTTTTTTCTTTTTCGAAATATGTAGTAAAAGATGGCTCTATTTTATGGAACACCACTGTATGTATGTATGTAATAGCGTTTTCTTTTCTGCCAAAAATTTTGCATATATTTTACACTTTATAAATTTTCGTGTTCTTTTCTACAAAAAATATCATGTTCTTTTCTAAATATGTCGCACCAAAACCAGGTAAATATGCTACATTTTTTACACTCAACTTTTATTCAGGGTGAGATATTGCCCTTTTTTGTAAATATTTTTTTTTATTGAAAGCACGAATTTTATAACGAACGGTTTAGTAAGTTGTAATCTGCACGACTTATAGAGTACTTTCCATAATCTGTCATCGAACCAGAGATTTAAATTTTATAATATTTGTTTTTCAAGTTTTTAAGTTTTGAAAACTGCTTAGAATTCCAAGGTGGACCACTTGGGGTGTGAACGATTCTTTTAGGAACACAGGATTCAAAAAACGAATAAATAGTTTTATAGAAGGTGGTGATCATCAGATCTAAATCTTAATTACTATTTATAGATTTAGATAAAATATTATTCCAGCAAGTATTTTTTATATGCTCATTTAATGCGTAATAATATGTTCGTTTGAAGCAGAACACTCTTTCTGTTTTGCAAGATGTAGGGTTAGATACTAACGGCATAAATGAAGTAATCAGAATAGTAGGATGATATCGATCTTCAGGTAAACTAACAGGATCCGAGCGTGTTATTGCGCAATCATCGTTAACAAACACCAAATCTAGTAATTTTCCAAAGTCATTGAAAATATTATTAATTTGGTAAAGACTAAGCGAAAAAATATCCTTTATAAATTCATCACAGCAGTTTTTATTTTATACTGCAATCAAATATGCACAATCACTCACATGTTTCCAAAAAATAGAGGGTAAATTGAAATCACCAAGAACATAAATAGAATCACTGGATTGTAGACGTGAAGTAACAGATTCAATAGCTTGAATGTGTTTGACATACACTGCCGCTCATCTGATTAGGTTTGGCATTAAAATAATTTTGTTTACCATCGCTGTCTAAAACTAACGCATAAGCTAGTAATACAATTGGTTTTATTTTAAAATTGCATGTATACCTAAAATCTTTGCAAAAAATGTAACGGGAATATTGTGTCGTTATCTTAATACATGCTGTAAAATGAATATTGTATTAAAATGATGCATTTTTTTAAGCTCATCAGAATAGGTTTAACAATAAAAAACAAATGAAAGATTATTTTTGTAAGTTTTTTTTGATAAAATAGCAATTGTTTTATTAAATTAGTTTAATATTTTATAAATTAATAGTGTGTGCTTACACCTTTATTCAGAATGACTTCGAATATTCCTTTTGGCATTGAATCATAGAGTTTGGCCAGATAATTCAGGTTGATTTCGCTCCAGGCTTCTTGAATGGCAGCAATCAAGTCATTTTTGTTTTCGAATTGACGGCCCGACTCGTAAACCTTACGTGAAAGAAATCCCCATACATTTTCAATAATATTAACGTCGGGAGAATAAGGAGGCCATTGCAGTAAACCCACATTCTGCCCATCAATGCACTGTTTCACCAGCCTTGCAGTATGAATTGGAGCGTTAGCATGTTGAAAAGTCCATGAAATGGGTCCAAAGATGTCATTGAATAGTGGAAAAGCTTTTTCTAGGACTCCTTTATAATTTACTGCATTCATTTTCGTTGAAAGAAACTGCAGTTCAACTGTGCCGTAATATGAAATAGCACCCCACACCATAACACCACCTGCACAGCTATGGTTTCGCTTTAAATAAAGTTCTTCCTTACGGAGATCATGGAATTAGTAATTAAAACCATCAGGACCATCCAGATTGAACTTTTTTGCGTCTGAAAAGACAACACGTTTCCATTCGTCCTTCCAGGTCACGTAATTTTCAGCAAACTTTAGGCGGTGTTCCTTACGTAAAGGATTAAGTGGTGGCTTTTTTTGTAGTTTCAATCTTTTTAAGTGTTTGGCATTTTGAATTACTCGCTTTACAGTCGCTAAACTAGTTTTACAACCAACTTTTTCCTTTATTTTTGCCGCTGATTCCTTCGAATTGGAGGCAGATCTAACGATCGCTCGTCTTTCAGTTGCTGAAGTTGCTCTATAAGTGCCTCCTTTCATGTTTTTTCCATCGGTATTTTCATTTCGTAAGAAATTACTCACACAATTTTGGCTTTTGTTAATTTTTTTTTTGCAATTTCATTGTGAGAAAGACCTCCTTCTGCGTAGATTTTAACTTTGACCCTTTCGGCTTCAGATAAAGGTTTTCCACGACCCATTTAAATTACAAATTGTTGTAACAGTTTAGAAATTAAAAAAAACAACGCACTCGCGGTCAAACGTTAGTGTAAACTAATACAATTAGTCGTAAACCTATTCTGATGAGCTTAAAAAAATGCATCGTTTTAATACAATATTTCTTTTACAGCATGCATTAAGATAACGGCACAATATTCCCGTTAGATTTTTGCAAAGATTTTAGGTATACATGCAATTTTGAAATAAAACCAATTGTATTACTAGCTTATGCGTTAGTTTTAGACAGCGATGGTAAACAAAATTATTTTAATGCCAAACCTAATCAGATGAGCGGCAGTGTATAAAGCATCAGATTCAGTAGGAATATATGAACATGTAAAGTAATTTTTTTTATTTTTCAGCTTTACGACGATAGCAACAAACTCAATGTTTCAGGTTTCAGTAAATACAATAACGTGGTAAGAAAAAACACAGCTGTTAACTAGCAAAAATTTATTTTGAATTAAAATTTTTATGTGAATAAATATTTTATTTTATACGTCACATAGTAATAAATGTTAAATGTAAAATCAGTTTGTTTTTGCGTTCTCTTGAAATCATAAAAAAGGTCACATTTTCCAAGATCTGGGTGATCCATAAAAAGTATTACCTATCAATAAGGCAAAATATTTTGTCAGAAAAGAAAACGCCATAAGTATTATTTTGTTCTGTGCACAAACCGTAATTTTTTCCATTTTAACGATTTTGCTATCTTAGAAAGTTTGCATGATAGATTTCAATAAACTTGAAAATATTTTCGTTTTTACGTTCTAAAATCAAAGCTCCTAAAATTTTTGCCAAATAATGGTAAATTTTCATTGGCTTTCTATGTTGTTCAGCAAATTCAATAAATCTTTTGAAAAACAAAAACAAAATAAACGAATTTTTTTTTAACAGAAAACATTTTGTATTAAATTAATAAAAATCTAAATCAAATCTTTATAACTATACCTGTTTATTCTAATAAACAAGTTTAATTAGATTTAATACATATGTACATACATAATTAAAATAAGGTACTAAGTCTTAGCCAAGAGAGCTTTTTTTTTAAACTACACACATACATCTACTGCCTTACATACATATATATGTATGCATACGTTTATATTTGTTGGTACATATGGATGTAAATGAAACGTTGTTGACGTATTTCTGTTGTAATTGTTTAAACATATATTTTTGTACTAAAAACAAAAAAAAAATATTTAAATAAAATAAATAGAGAAAAATAAAATTGTCTAAAGAATCAAAATCCCAATGTAAAACGTTTTAAATAGATATGTATGTATGTGTGCACGTACATACGTGTTGCTTCATTCTTATTCTTTCTAATTGCTTTTCATTTGATTTTTTGTTTGTTCTTGTATAACAACACACGCGAATGTACTTTTTTTTTGCTTTTTCATTTTAATACCCTACACCAAACTTAAAAGGTCTTACTACGTTTGTGCTTGTTTGTTTACTTTAAGTATTATCAGGTATTTAATTTTAGGAACATGATTCTAAAAATCTGCTAAAATTGTCGACAAATTTATCGAAAATCTGTCATCATTACAATTTGAGACGCCTACCATGTCCAGAAGTGTAATTTGTAATGTCTTCAAAAAATACTACGAAACCTTGAATACAGAACAAAATGTTTTTAAATTATGGGGTTTGGAAATTAGTTCCAGCATTGATCTTTACAGAGGACCTAGTTAAAAATTCTTATGTACTTTGAACTTTGCATAAATGTAGCTCAATTGCGTTAATGCTGCGTAGAATTTCCTCTGATGATATTAAATCATGCAATAAGGCACCCTAGACGGGTCATCTAATAGCCGCTTTTTCTAAAATACCAATAGGCTTTTAATCATTGGTCCGATCAGTTCCTTATTCATTGTAGGTAAATCTAAATCAAAACGCCCAACGTTTAAAATCTGCAATTTAAAATCATATTTTAACAACGCGGTAGTTAACTGTCTTATTACTTTTTTTATTTCAGGTTTGTATTTTTTACTGTAACTGATATTACATTTAAGTTATTTACAGGCCTATCTAGCGTTTTATCTCTGTTTTGTATTTCTGTTTATTGGATATTATTAAATAAGACAGGAAAACATTACTGTTCATGATAGAACGTTAACGCACTTATTTAAGTATGTACGTCGTTGCAGCGTTAAAGAAAGGCGCTAGACAACTCTACGCTTGACGCTCGTATTTACGTTTGTCTGTCAGAAGTTATAAATCACAAACCCACCCCGATTTTGTCTTGTTGTATTAAATTTTCAAGACACACTTCTGAAATTTACAAAAATATGCTTTTAGTTTTAAAAAAGCAAAAAAGAAAGCAAACAAGCAAATTTGATTTTAAACTTTCTATGAATGTTTTATTTTTCATTACCCCTGTTGGGAGCATATCGCTTCCACAAAGCATTACCATATAACACGATTTGCACTGTCCTAGTTTTTGGAGTTCTTTAATCGGTTGTTGTTCTAGCTAAGAAGTTGATTGGTCTGCTGTAGCAAGTCCTAGGATAATGGTGATAATGCCATCTGTTGTTGCCTAGAATCAACGCTCTCGGAGTATTTGGTGGAGTGGTGGAAAACCTTGATAATCGTTGAAACCTATGTTTTTAAGTTTTTTCCTAATCTTATAACTAGAATTTAAAACTAAAAACAAAACTAAAATACATATATGTACATATATGTATGTGAATGCCGGATCAAAATTCTGTTAAAAATTTTATCCAGAAATATTCTCTGGTTGCTCCCGCTAAATAACAATTGCGGTTAAATAATTTGTATTTGACCAATTAAATTCATTTTCGCTAGATAATTTTTCTTTTAATATTATAATAAAATATTGAAATAAATGATAATAGTCTTATAAAAAATTAACTAAATTATTTCTTTTAACGTTCTTATTTTTTTTAACAAACGAGTTTCTTTTAATGCAAGTTTAAACATCATTAAAAGAAAAAAAAATATCAGCTTGAAAAATGCCATTATTAAAGTTTCTTAAAACTTGTTTCAGGATTTTTAAAGATCTATAAAAATAAATTTTATTATCAAATTATGAATTTATCTTTATCAAATGTCAAATAGTCTTTTTTAATTAAACTTATTAAATTCCGTAATTTAAAAATTTTTCAAACAATTGCGCTCAAAATCTAAGGAAAACCCGTTCGTTCGACTTTGAGTATACTACATGGATGAGATAGATAAATTTAGATTACATTTTACATTTTACATTACATTACAATTAGCTTACAAAATAGTTATACATATATTGTGTAAATTCATTTAAAAGCACTACCTTTAAATAACATATAATTATTGAACCTTGTCATCCGTTGAACGTTCATAAATGCAAAGAGTGGCAACAGAGAGGCTATAAGATGATCGGTGCATCACCGCAGTATATTTTGTGTAAACAAATGCAAATAAAAACCATGAAAACGCTACAGCCATAGCCAAAAATTAACATAACCATTTGTAAGTAGAAGTAAGGCCAAGCTTTAACTCTAAAACTCTCAACTTATTCTCAGAGTAGCTTATGTCAAATCTAAAGTGTCTCTATTGCAGTTCTCTAAATATAGGGTACCTCATTTAACTCGTAAAGACATTTTTATTTCCACAGTACAAATTTCAACACTAACTCTAATAGAACCCGAGATTCACGACAATAATTTTTCAGTTTGTATAAGTTGTACGACGCCCACTTTTACAACCCAGCTAGTTTTTTTTAACGACAATACAAAATTATACGCTGGTTATTCGTATATTATTTCACAACCTATACCTATTACAGTTTCCACGTTACACTATGATGCATATTTAGTTTGTTAGAGATGCCACGGCCACTGTTCCATACAAAATTTCAAGGCTTCACTTATTGTAGCACACTGTAATAGTTATTCACTTTATATGGGAGGTACTAAGCACACTGTTGCAATCCAGCCAGTTTTTTTTCTAAACTATTTACGGTGAATGTATATTCTACCTATTATAGTTTGTATCTATTTCCTGTCTGTACCTAAGTTCCACGACTTAAAATGTCAAAAAATCAACTAGCAACGAACAGTAAACATTTCAGGTAGTGTGGTTATACAGTGTTGTCAGCTATAGCTTTCCGACAAAGATAATACATACATATGTTTTCAATGTTTTAGATTCGAATTAAGTGAAGGAAATATGCGCAAGCTTTTCATCTTCACCACTTTAGATATGGAGAATGATTTCATCGCGGGATGAAAAAAAAAAAAAAACAGTTTTATGGAGCCAGATGCCGGAAAACATTAAAGTTTCGTCCAATAAAAGGAGCAAATAACTAGAAAACTTTTAATTCAGTAAGAACATATATGAATATCAAAGCAATAAATAATTTATTAATTAGATGCCTTTTAATTAGCTTTCCTTTTCTTTTACTTTTTTCGTTCGTAAATGCAAACAATCATCATATAGTACTTGTTCCTCTAAATAGAGTCAACTCAAAATTTAAAAATTTTCAGTAAAGAAAAATAAATTTTTTTCTAATATACTTTCATATCAAGAAGAGTGATAAACCTGAATATTTTTTATGGCGAAAGAGTAGAGAAAATTATATAAAAATTTTTCAGTGCTTAGATATACCACTGTCCATCGATTACTTTCAAAAAGTGAAAATTGAAAAATTTTGAGTTAACTCTCTTTAGAGGACCAATTTCGATATACTTTCAATTACGAACAGGTCTATTAATTCGTTTAAGAACAGGTCCATTATTGCATTTACGTACAGTTATATTTTATCTCATCCTGACTGTGCAGTACAATACAACCCGCTATAAGTTTTCCCCTATTTAGTTGCTTTTGCTTAAGGCCAGTACCTCGTTTCTGTAACTAAAGTGAAAAGCTTTTCACATGAAAATATTATAGTCATTCTGTTTTTCCAGGTTGTCCCCTAGCTAATCCTAAAATTTTTAAAATAATGTAATAAAAAGGTTCGGCTTTATCTCTAGCTCAGCCTGTGTAAAAACAAGACGACTATAATAATTTCATGTAATAAGTTTCTCACAAATGTTACAGAAACGAGGCACAGGATTCACTAACCTACACAATAATACGACTCAATCACAAAAAATCTGATATAATGGAGTTGTTGATGGCCCCCTCTTATACAAAAAAAAATTTTTGTATCTCTGATCATATGAAAAACAAAATATTTTATGAATTTTTTTTATAAGATCGCATACAATTCAATCCACACTATCATACTTTTTTAGCATACATGTCAGATAAAACTACTGAATATGATAGTGAATCATTATCTTTAGTTGCGCTAGGAACTTTTATTCCTTAACTGCTCCTATTAACATAAATTAATTTTATAAAAAAAAAGTTTTGTGTAAAAAACAACTTTAATTCTGGAAACAATTTATTAAAACGTTGATCAAAGTCCATATATAGCTAAACAAGTTGCTACTATCAAATGACAGTTGAAATTGTAATTAACGCCTCCTTATAAAGGTCAGTCTCGAAAGCATTCGGTTATAGGAATGCGATTCAGTAAAAATACGTTTTATCGTTAACGATATTTTTTGATCTGGAAAAATGTCCCAGCTCTTTCTGTATACTAAGCAGAATCTACAAACTACATTCTTCATAATTTAAATCATTTGTGTTTTTTCTTTTTTGTGTAGAGTGTCATTTGACTGGGCTTCTTTGCCTACTTTACTTTCTTACTTGTTGTAGATATTTTTCTTGTTTGCTATTAACAACCCTGTTGCACCCACAACACAGTACAAGTTCATTAACAGACCGATATTCAAGTGGAAGGTAATAGTAGTTTTCAAAATTTATTTCAATTTTACGTTAAATCAACTTTTGAAACGAAATGAAATTAATTGGATTAAATTGTTGTTGTATAAAACAAACAAACATTTTCGATTGTAGATGTGAAAAGTGCAACGAAGACTATTGTAAAACTAAGAAATATAAAAGATTGTGTTGTTTAAATTAAACTAAATTAAATGTTTGCTTAATTCACATCGTTCGTTACATTATTGTATCGGTTGTATTAATTTATTATTTTACAATAGTATACATAAATAATAAAGGGTATCTCAAAAATCATCAGTAATCAGCAATAAAGTGTTGAAAAATCTAAAAAAAAATAAAAAAATAAAAATAATGAATTTTTTGTGGGAAATCATCCATAAGCCGATGACCTGTGAGCGGGATTTTTAATAGAGAAAAAATAAAAATAAAAAAATAAAGTGAAAACAAGTCTTTGCTCTACAGAAAGAAATTGCTTTTTTGTTTTGTCAATCTGCATCAGCGAATGAAGACGTATGGAAAGCTAGTACATGAGCCATAGCGTAGGCTGCCTTGAACTATAGTAGGGATACCAAATCATTTTATTTTCTTAGGCAACAAACGGAGTGTTAGTAAAGCCCAAGCTAAAAGTGAAGCTGAAGGCAGTGGTAAAGATACATATGCATTTGTAAAAAAGTAAGATGTCCACCCAAACATTCGTCTTCAAGCTGTTTGAATTTACCGCTCAGTAGCTAAATTTCTCTCGCTAAACTGTTGATTGTTTGGCAAGGATATTGGATATAATGCACGTTTTTACCTCCATGGCTTCTGTTTGGTGCAAGTTTTGGGCTGATTAAGTAGTGACTCTTACTGGTGACGTGATATTCAGCACCAGGTAATACCTATAGAGCTTTTGTCTTAATTGGGTGATCATCAATGAACGACTTGTAGTTTCAAGTTGGTGCCACTTGCCCTGAATGAAACAATTAATTACTTCACGATTATTTCACAATTTTCTGATCGTATACTCTTTCGTTTCCTTTATTAAATGTAGCTCCAATGTCACGTGCTTTAAGATCAATAGATAACTCGTAACTATTCGGAAATTGAAGAGGAAAATTCATAGCTTTATTAATGAACTGCTACCAAATTTATGTGAAGTAGTCACACAAAATTTTGGCAAAAGGATGCGTATGTGCCAAAAAAACCCGTGGAATTTCTTTGCTTGATGTGTTAATCCTTACAGAAAACGCAATCCACAATAAAAAAAATAATTAATGAAGCATTTGTAAGTAAAAGTATGACGTTATTCTCTGAGAGCAACTTTTGGGATTGCAATGCAGCAACATCGATTATTCCTTTGTAGGCTGCAGACAAAAAGCCACGCCCACCTGTATTTTTTAGGTTACTTCCGTTTTTTTCGGTTTTAATAATTCTCTTTTGCTGTTTTTTATTAAATAAATATTAGACCGTGGTAGCCAACTAGGTGGAGTCTAGGCCCATTAGGGGTCAATATGAGGAATTTTTTTAAAGGAGTTTTTTGCTTTAGAGTGACCATTCTAACGCAATACAGATTGCAGGAAGTTCCTAATTTTTACAAAAAAAAATTTAACTAATTTTCAGAAAACTTTAAAAAAAAATTCAACAAAATGTTCACATGAAATTTCTAACAAATTTTTACAAAAAATTTTCAAACAAATTTTCCAAAAAATATTTATTAAAAACTTTCAAAAAATTTTATAAAAAATTGGGAAAAAATATTAAAAAATTGTGAAAAAAATATTAAAAAAAATATCCAACAAATTTTTCAAAGAAAAATAAGGGAGTAACACAATATCTAGCATTACTATGGTGAAGATTATATAAGATTCGGCTTAGCCGAATACAGCACTTTTACTTGTTTATAAATTAATTAATAATTATTCAGGCTTAAGTTGTTTATTACACAGTACAACACATGATTTGCCAACTCAATTCTGTGAACTGTATGTGAAATTAGACCCAAAAAGAAGAATTTCCGCATTATTCGTTTTGTCTTCTTACCTGCGATTTGAAGTTAGTATCGATTTGAAGTTAGTACTATCGTATAGGGGAATTTATCACGTTTTAGGCCCTGTTGTTTGACATAGCTCGACAACCACTAGCCCAATTTAGTTGAAATAAATTTTAAAAAATTAAGAATTACAATTCCCTTAATCTGTTCATATATTGTTTTCCTATACAAGTAACACTTTCGAAGTTAAAAATGAATGTATGAAGGGAAAATATTATTTTTTGCCTAAAAATTTAAATTTTTTTTTTTTTAAAAATACATAAAAAATCCAAAATGGAAAAAAGTTTCAAGTCTAGTTATTTTTTCGCAAAGTCACATATCCTATGAGCAAAATGAGACAAAGATCATAAAAATCGATGCACGCGTTTCGCTTTTATTCGCAATTGAGTAAAGATATGAATTTCAAAAATCAGTTATAGCCACCACCCTTAGAATAAAAATAAAAATATAAATTAAAAAATTATCATGCAAAAAAAAAACTTTATTTATAAAAACTTAATGAAAATAAAATAATATGCAATTAATACGCAATTATAATATGCATAAAAACAAAATTTAGAACATTTTTTCAATTATTGGCAATATCCATCCTTGTAGAAGTTGACGCTTGTGGTTCTGATGATCTTGTTTTCTTCGTAGGTTGTTCATATTCATGGTCTGAGTCTGTATCGTCATCCGAGATACACATACTATTCAAGGGCGTGTTTCTTTCACTGTGTCCACCAATTTCAATGTCTTCATCTTCGGTGCTTTCTTCAAACTGCATAATTGTGGAACTCCACCAACAAACCTCCGCAAGCAATGCATCCAATTTTTTGCTTTTGAACCGCTTTTCAAATGGCATGGTCACCTGGTGGAACCTCTCTCCTTGTTCGTCTGGAAAAACCCAAATAATAAAAATTTCCACTTTCCGTTTAATTGTCCACGTACATTTATTACCGCAATCATAAAAATCAAATAACCTTTTGTTTATTCCTTTTTTTTTAATTCTCAGAATCATGAAAAAGGTGTCAATGTTTTCTCCAAATAATGTTGTGCATATCTCGAGCAAATTTTTGAAATTCATTCATTTACTTAATTGTGAATAAATGACAAACGCGTGCATCGATTTTTATGATCTATGTCTCATTTTGCTCATAGGTTATGTGACTTTGCGAAAAAATAACTAGACTTGAAACTTTTTTCCATTTTGGATTTTTTATGTATTTAAAAAAAAAAAAAAATTTTAATTTTTAGGCAAAAAATAATTTTTTCCCTTCATACATTCATTTTTAACTTCGAAAGTGTTACTTGTATAGGAAAACAATATATGAACAGATTAAGGAAATTGTAATTCTTAATTTTTTAAAATTTATTTCAACTAAATTGGGCTAGTGGTTGTCGAGCTATGTCAAACAACAGGGCCTAAAACGTGATAAATTCCCCTATACGATAGTACTAACTTCAAATCGATACTAACTTCAAATCGCAGGTAAGAAGACAAAACGAATGATGCAGAACTTCTTCTTTTTGGGTCTAATTTCACATACAGTTCACAGAATTGAGTTGGCAATCAATTAACTGAAAAATGTTATACTGTGTTATTTATTACATTCTGCTAATATCTATTTTTTCTTTATATCTCTATAATAAAGAACTCAACCCTAAATAATTATTATTTAAAGGAATATTCAGAAAAAAATTCTTATAAAATAAAAAAACAGTATGAAAAAATGGTTCAGTTCATATCTAAGAATTCAGAATTAGAGTATATTAAATAATATTATTTTCATCAAGTTTCACAATTAAGTTGCAACTTGTCATCATATTTCCCATTTGTTTAAAAATACAACTCTGTCATCGTTTCGCACGAGTTACGCAGTACGATTTGACTTTGGATTCGGAAATTGCTTTTGAAAAATGTTAGTTTTCGAATGGAAATACGTAGTAACTCCCCAGTCTATGTCAAATTTCAATACTCCAGATATAGGATACAAAACTGTATATATAGGATAATTACGAAAAATTATAAATGGTTGTTACCCCGCCCCTATACTAATCACTAAGTTTTAACTTGGAAACGAACGATATTCTCGGACCACAAAATTTCAAAACTTTACCAATTACAGTTCTCTAGGTTCACGACAATAATTATTTACTCTGTATGTGAGATACGATACCCACTTTTCCAAACTAGTCAGCTTTTTACTCGACTATGCATAATAATATTTCAAAACTCTAACTGCTATAGTTGAGTAAGTCCGAATTTATACGATGCCATTTTTTCATGCCATTTTTTTCATGTCTCTTTTAAAGTTGCAGCGAATTTCATGGCACATTTTAACGATGAAAATTTTCATGCAATCGGCATGAATTTGTTTTTGACATTTTCTTTTGATTTCATATTCTTAATTTTTATTGTTTATGCGTTATTTCTTAACATATATCTAGCGCTCGTATCAAAATACAAAATAAATAAAAATGAATCAAACAAAGAATGAAATTTTACAAGAAATGATTAAAATCATACCCAAATGTATACATAATTAAGCCAAACAATTTCATTTTTTAAAATCAACTCCGAACGAAAGAAAACTGCACAAAGCAAGTGTCAAAAAATCTCCTCAAATTTCAAGCCATGCTATTTTGTTTACCCCGCTTACGTGATTTCTTTTAAGGATCTGCCTCATATACATATGTAGTTTCCAAGTTGCACTATAATGAATATCTACTTATTTACTTAGTTAAAATTTAAACCCGAATTGAGAATTCTAGCCCTACTTCTAGCCATATATCGCTAAGAGTTCTTCGTTGTGGTAAAGTACAATCGCTACCCATATAATGGACGTTTTCTTTAGAACTGTCTGGGTCAACTAGAGTTGTGCATAATAGTTCATTTCGCTGAATCGTTCACAACGTACAGCGAGATTTAATGAACTAGGTCGTTCGTTAGACTGCATTTACAATAGACAGAAACAGGGCAGACATTTTTTGAATTCTCTTTTGCTCTGTCTTAATGCTTCTACAATACTACTTTCGGATTTATTTACTTTATACATGTGTGTGTTTGACAATCTGTGGTTCATCTACTTTTTTGAGAAATTTTAAGCAAGTAGATGCCGACTTGAGCAGAGAATGGAGGTAGGACTTCTTTAAAAACATCACCACAAAAAGGTTGATTGCAAATGTGGCCAATAATGATAATTCTTTTTTATTATTTAATCATTAATTAATGGTAATGATTTTGTTTTTTAAATAATTTTCATTAAAAAGCATTACCATTAATGAAAACAATGGTAATGAAAAAAAAAATTATTAGCATTATTTAGAATTTAATGCTAATGAAATTGTCAATTAATTACTCAACCTAATTAATTAGTCCCATGTATGATACGTATATGTATTGTTCAATTGAACAATTGAATTATTACAGTGCATTAAATATCAACCAATAATTTCTCCTTTATTATTTTAATTTACAAAATAAAATTTGAGATGATTTGCTTTTTTAGATTTACCAGTTGACGGCACTGACTAAGAATAAGAAAAAAAGCATTTGAACAGCTGATCATTTTTTATGAACTTTTTTATCGAACAATGAACGATAAAAAAGAAAACACTGACCGAGTCAGAATCGTTCAGTTACAGGAATCGTTCAATTGAACTATGTCGTACATTTTCGGCACAACTCTAGGGTCAACATCTGTCATTTGAAAATACTGTACAAAGCGTGTGTTCTCATTGATTCTGGATCAGAACGCACGTTTCTTTGGGAGAGTATTTCTGACCTACTCATCCCTTCTCCTATACTAATAATGCACAAATTTCTGTACGAAACTAAACCGTTTCTTCTAAAGTTCAATATCAGTGTTCTCTTTTGCGGGGTTCACATTGAAAGGACGATATCCCATATTCCAGTTATGAAATTATATAAGTATATGAAATTATATAAGTACTCGTTCTAGGGTTGATATGTAAACTGGCGTTGACCTTTTCCATTCAATTGTTAATCGGAGTATAAGACATGACTTACTGGCCCTATCATAGCCAACAAAAAATTCACAGGCTTTTGGAAGCTGGATAATCTTCCGCGGAAGAAATGCCTATTTTTATCTGTTCAACCGTCCTACAAAAAAAAAAACGAAAGTTCTGGTCCCTGCATATATGCATAACAAAATAATAATCTATCAAGCAGAAAACGTTTACACTTCAATCCAAGCTTTGCTTACATTTTGAGACACCTTTTATAAATTGCCAATAAAGATGCAACACTAAAATTCGCCAAATAGTGATGCTAAAATATTCTAAAAATTTCATTTTTATTTTTATCTTAGAAACTTTTATTTGCTTTCGTTTGCTTTTACTAAATAACGACGGCAAAACATATCACGGCAATTTTGTACTTTGTACTTTGTTCTAATTTTCTTCTTTCCTTCTTAAATTCGACTTCTGGTAAGGAAACATGCTGCATGTAAAGGCAGTATCTTAACTAGATTTCAGCAAGCAACATTGTTATAAATAATTTGAATTCAATTTTATAAATTTAACAAACATCGTTTTTCAATATTATCTCTATTCTAGCAACAACAATAAATACAAAAAGCAAAAAAAAAAAAACAAAATAACAAAAACAAAAGATGTGCTAAATGAAAATTAAAACAAAGAATTGTCAATTTGCTGGGTGGTGCGAAGCCAAATACTGACCAATGATAGAGTAATAAAAAATATCTGTGATATACAACCATAAATTTTAACCGTTCGACAAATATTATGAACATGAGTGTTATTGATGACAAACGAAACAGTTCCAATAGTACAACAACACCAATGGAAATAGCCGAATCAATGGCAACAACAAATAATGAACCCTTTGATTACGACGCGATCAACGGCAGACCACAGCTGATGAAAACTGAAAGTTTTGTCTGTGATTTATCAGTAATGAGTTTTTGCAGTGACGATGAAGATGAAAACGATATGGAAAATTCATATGCAAACAAAATGGATGACATATTTTATGACAGTACAAACGAGGCTGAGGATCATTCAAGCGAAAAGTCAAATCAAAATCAAACTCAGAGCAAAGAAGAAGCAAACAGTTGTGAGGAGGAGGAGGAGGATGATTTAACAAAATTTTACTGCAACGATGTTGAAATCGATAGTAAAGAAGAAGAACAAACTGTAATGGAATTGGTAAATCTTGTCGAGAGAGACAAAGTTATGCAAGTGTAAGTTAAGTTAAATATTTCAATTAATGTCGTAAAATTAATTAGTTATGTACTTGCATACATACTTACATATACATATGTATGTATGTATGTGTGTGCATTTATTATTTAAAGGGAAGAGAATAAAAGTTTGCGTGTGGCATTTGGTGTTATTTTACGCTTAATTTTTCCTTTGGCTAATGGTGTGGTCCAGGGTTTTACGGGTATAAGGGATGTGCGTTTTTTAAAAGTTATACGTTATATTGCTTCCAGTCGTCATGTCTTAACTAATCTTGTTGCTTATGCTGCTAATACAATATCCCTCAACTTATCCTCAGTACAAGGTTGGCTTTTTCTAACATTTATGTATGAATATATTTTCCTTATACTCTCCTCTCTTCTTTTAGTGTTTCATCGAATTGATCCTATATTGAAATTATTGAAGATACGCATATCTCGTGATGGTATTGAGAGTTTGCCTGACATACATGGGTCAGAGATTTTAACACCACCTTCTTCCCCCGATTTAACAACTCCAACATATTCACCCTTCTCGCGTGAAGCGCGTTACTCATTGCCCAATTTTCAAGCGAGTAGCAAAAAACAATCCATAGAAATGTATGAAGCTACAAAATGTTGCACGCTTAATATTTTGGCCGAACCACCTTCAGATCAACCCATACGTGCTGATATAATTTTCATACACGGCCTGAATGGTTCTTTGACCAACACATGGAAACAAGGTTTGTGGGAGAACGAAAGAAGACCGGTTGAGTTTCAACGACCTCCTAAGCCGCCAATACGTCCACCAAAGCGTCCGAGACATTCACGTACAAGTACGGTACATCCCCTGCATCATAAGAAGAGGGCGCGTTTTGCTCATGCTGATGTCTATCAAAGATATTCGAGTGAAGGAGATTCCCTCGATGAAGCCGATGAAAATAAGTAAGTAATAATGTTAATTTTTTTCTCAGCAAATTTTGTTTAGAGATCATTCCCTTCGATCATAATCGCAAATATTATTTGAAGTAGTTCATCTCCGAACTAAATACTGCTAAATATAATTTTAATAAGGGAAAAAAGCCATTTTTTTATTGTCGTCGTTGCACTTCCACATGATATATCCCAAACTAATGAAACTCTTTTTAGATCTTATCAAAAAAGAGAATTGTTCGACAAAACGAAGTCAAAAGAAGGTTAACTATTTTGTCTTCGCCCATTTATAAAGGATTATCGGCATTATTTTCGATACAAAATGTCTTTAGAATCAAATCAAGAGTTTTACAATTTTAAGAGTTGTAAAACAAATGTTGATCCAAGTCTTATATACTCCTAAAAGCAATAATGATTTTGTATAACCAAAAGTCAAGTTTAAATAAAAATAAATGAATAAAAAAAATGAATACATTACCTGCTTTCCTTTTCAACAATTTCCTAAACAGCTTTTGTTCTTGTTCACTCACTGGATCACATAACCCTAAGTTCCTTCCTTTTTTTAGTAATATCAACTTAATAAAATCCGACTCAAATAGGGAAGCGATTCATATTGAACGTAATAAATGCGTGAATTACAAACTCCCTGAAAACAACGTCCGACGGAGTATATTTGCAGAATAACAACCATGAGTAATCTTTTGGCCATATAAAAAGACTACAAAAACTGGATTAATTCGTGGATTAATTTAAAAACATTAATTTCAAGTTCGGTATTCGTGTATTGTCAGCATGAACCAGTGATCGTTTTTGAAGTGAAAACTTCTTTAGGCACGTTGAGCACTTTTTGGTTGAAGAAAAAATACTAAATTCAAAATCCGTCGTCACTTTTATTTATTATTATTGAAGTGAAAACTTCTGCAGATACGTTGAGCAATTTTTGGTTGAAGAAAAAATATTGAACTCAAAAACCGGCGTCACCTCATAAACCGTCGTCACCATTATGCACGATTTGGTTGAAGAAAAATGATTGAACTCGCATCATCGTCACCATGGTCAACATAACGTTGGGTTTTATAGATAGGTCTGCTGGTTTCTATAGATAGATAGGCTGAGGAATTGTGTGATTGATTGTCTGACTGTTTGACGGTCGGACTATTTGACGGTCTGACTCTTTGTCGGTCTGACTCACTGTCTGAATGATTGTTTCACGGTCTGACTGTTTGACAAACTGACGGTCTGACTCACTGTTAGACGGTCTGGCGATCTGACGGTCTGATTGTCCGACGATCTGACTGTATGACTGTTTGACGATCTGAAGCTCTTACTAACTATCTAACTATCTTCACAGATGTGCACAATCTTTATTTTATTTAAATCGGTTTAGTAATACGTCTATAAAGTTTTAACTAACACCAACAAACAAATATGTATGTATGTATGTATGTATGTACATGTTGTTCTCTTAGCTGCAAGTCGAAAACACAAGTAAATTTTAAGAGAAACACGTGGGTTTTCGCTTTTAAGCATGGCCATACTTTTTCTTCCAAGTGTTTATTTTATTAAAAAGGGGCAGCGAAGCGCACCAATGATATCTAGTTTACTTTACTACTCGTTTACTGCGTCACCAACGCATATATAAATAAATATATATATATATATATATATATATATATTTAAAAGTAATCACAAGTTACTTAGTTTTCACTTCTATTGGCAGTCCCAACGACTGCCCGCACTATTTTTTATGAATGAAATGTTGTACATCATCACTTAGAGTGAAAGGCATGTTTATAATAAATTAACAAATTTCATTTAATTCAAAATCCATTAACACAAATCCTTTCTATTCCAGCTATTCATTTGTATGCAGCGAACCCAAAGATTTACAAATATGTGATGGCATTGAATACAGTTTTCCAACCTTCCGTTTGCGTATGCACGATAACGGCCGCCTTTTACAAGCTGACCATGATTCCAAACTACAAGATGCCAACAACAAACAAGGCGGGTCAGAGTCGCTTAAAGACACCAGCAACTCCAATGATAATAATAATCATAATAAAAAACCTTTAAAACCCTCTGCAAATGATCCAAATTATTCCAAATGCTGGCCGGGTGATTGGTTGCCAATCGATTGTCCCGGTGTAAGAGTCATAGCGTTAAACTATACCACCGATCAACATTTGTGGCGGCCACTGTGGAAAAAGAAAGAAGCGCGATCGAATCTAATACAACGTTCCCGAGAAATGATTGAGCTTTTGATTAAGCAACGTGTGGGCTATGGTCATCCCATTATATGGGTGGGCCATTCCAAAGGTGGCTTGTTTATAAAGCAAATAATTGTTGATGCTTGGGAAAGTGGTCGACCAGTTGCAGCACCTCTTTGGCGTTCAGCTAAAGGAGTATTTTTTTACTCTGTTCCGCATCGAGGATCACATTTGGCATCAATTAAAGCACCCTTCTTATTAAGATCTGTGGAATTAATTGATGTAGAGAAAAGTAAGTTGTATTTATTATTAAAAAACACACGTTTTTATGTCTTTTTTATTGCAGATAATAAATATCTTTTGGATTTACATCGACGTTTTGCCGGACTTTACCAATTGGGCCATTTAAAGGTTGAAGTTTTTAGTTTCGTAGAAACTGCCCTGACTCTCATGTCAGTCCTTTATTTACGTATTGTAAGCGTGGATTCGGGAGGTAAAGTAGTAAATAAAATATCTTTTAAATGAAAAGACGATTGATTGTCTTTAATCCAACATGAAAAACATATTAAACTGTGTAAAGACTCTGCTTTTGGGTACCTGTATTTTGCTAGTAAAATGTTAAATTAAAATTTTTGAATTTCTCAGTTCCTAGTTATTTTGTAATAATTTTGTGTAACAAGTACTTAAAAAAAAAGGAAATTTAGTTTAATCGTAATTAATCTCTTTTTTTTAAAAAATTAAAATTATTACTGTTTTTCGTTATTTTCAGATCCCGGTATTGGTGATGTCTGCGGCATACGCTTAGACCATCGGGAAATTTGTAAACCCCGTAGTCGTGATTGTATTTTGTATAGACAATTAGTTAATATGATTAACAAAGTTAGTTAAACCCAAAGTATTGTTTTATTTCAATAATTTTAAAATGCATAATTAGTTCTTAAAAATAAAAATAAGTTTTTTTTTGCAATTATTAAAGCCCTAAACTGACAGATGATTTACATACATATATACGAATGACTACATTTTGATAATTTTCGAAACATGATCCGTTGATATTTAAGTGATTAATGAATTTAATTATATACATTTATTTTTTTAGTTGCAAAAGTTTTAAACAAATTTAAAAAAGAAAACTTGTCATTCCTTCCCTTACAATGGAAATAAGACGAAAAATATCTGTTTTTAAATAAAAGTCTTCGTAATTAAAATATGTAATTGCTTCTTTTAAATAAAATAAAAACTTTACGCTTTCGAATTTAATTACATTTAAGAAATTTGTTGTTTTGTTACTTATAACGTAGACAGACGACAAAGTTAATGTTCATTAGGAGTCTTAATTCAAATTAACTTGTGAATTTATACCAGGGATCAAAATTTTTCATTTATGAACCTTCAAAAATCAACATTCATGATATTTGTCATAAATGAAAAATCTAAAATATTATATTTACTTTTCACGCTCATAAACGAACAACACAAATTGTTCTGCCTATGTTCATATATACATGCATGCAAGTACCTGTTTGTTTTTTTAGCTTCTTCTCATTAATGCTCTTTTTCATAAATGTACATGTTCAAATGAACATAAAATAATTTTCTGCCTACGTACGCACATGCAGAAGAAAGAAATAAAGAAAACATTTTGTTATTGCATATTACAAAATACATATCGCACTTGATCAACAACCAACAACTTCAATATCCATCTGCTGTAAAAATTTCAACTTATTCTGATTACTCTTTCATCTCGAAACCCGCATATGAGTCCATTTTCGTAATAGTGTCTTGATTACGTTTATATCAACAAAAAGGTATTATTTTTATTTGGCAATAATAGCAAAAATTTTAAAAGAAAACAATTGTAAATATATTATTAAAAGAAATTTGCTTACTATAATATGTTAAGATTTTTAATTATCTTAAAATGTAATCCTTTCATTTATTTAAAATTATCAAAATTGTAAATACTCAAACGTGAACAACACAATTTTTTCTCATTTATTTACTTTTGAACAGAATGAAAAAAAAAAAAATAAATCATCTCATTCATAAATGAAAAAAACAAAATATTTTGTAGTCTCTTACACATGCATGAGAAGATGCAGCTAAAAATAAAATGTACACATTCATTCATGAATGAACAGTGGGTGAACATTTCGGTTCTGCCTTCTATCTATATAATCTAAATATATTTATTTATTTAAATTCTAAACACCTCGTGTGAAGCCTTTCAAACAAAACGTGGGTATTTTCCGTGTGTACAATACATATCACATTTTTCATTTAGAACGTGTTCTATTTTGATGAGACAAAGCATCTGACATCCTGTAATGCCAACTTGATATTTTTCTATTTTTCAGAAAACGAAATAAACTTAATAACTTATTTAATATGGGTTTCAAAATAATTTTTTTTTGCAAAACATGGCTGTGCAAATCTCTGAAGGGTATAGAAACTTTTATTTTTTTTAATTTGTTACTTACAATTAATTGTAGCCAAATATGTCGCTTACGTGGTTTTGGCGCAAACAGCAAATGGAAAATTTCGAAAAAATTTCGCTTACGTGGTTTAAGAAGAAACACATCGATATGTACGTTTGAAAGCAAAAAATATAAACCGTATGCAAAATGGCTATTTTGACAAACACATGAAATTACATATGGGTTATCAAACTGACAAGTCATATGACAAACACACGTCGTGTAAAACCACTTTAGATGCACGTAACTGTTGTCTGTCAGGGTAATATTTTAATTCACATTAGTGAGCTTTTAATGATCATTAACTCTGTCGTCTATCCACGCTATTAGACTTTAAATAAATTGTAAAATATGATTTGTGCTAGCAAGGCGAATTCATATTACCAGGGTGAGAGCGAGAGAGCAGCTGCTTATTTTTATTGCCAATATTTTCTAAGAAATAGATTATTTTTTATGTACTAATATGTTGTCAAAGTTGTTTTGTTGTTGTATTTAATGTATTAGCCCTGGTAAAATAACTTCGCCTCGTGTAATAGTTGGCAATCATACATTGGACTAATTAATTATATTGATAAATTAATTGCCTATTTCTTTAGCATTACAATATAAACAAGGTTAATCATTTTTTAAGTTACCAATATTTTCCACATCTTTATCGAATGATTAAATGGTTTAAAGCTCTATCGTTAATGGCCGCATTTCTGTTTTATTTCTTTGCAAAAAAAAAACAACGGAAATGTCACATATTTTTAGTATCTTTTGTATATGTAATTTGTAACCATATAAAATGGATATTTCCCCATTTTATTTATTTTATAACATCCAATGTATGATTGCAATTCACCTTTTAACTTTTATGTTAATAAAATGAATCACGATGGCTTTATTTACATATTATTTTAAAGAGTATATTAAGAGTATATTAATTGAAAAAAATATTAGCACCCCTGTTCTGTAATCAGAATAGAAAAAATTTTATCATCAGAATATTTTTTTATTTTATTTAAAATAAAAAAAATTTATGTACAATGAGATACAATCTAGTTTTTTAAAGAAAAGTTTCTTTCGATGTTAAAATTGTAAAATTATCTTTTTCAATTTTCTTACTAACTATAAGCATTTTTTAAATAATTATGAAAATATAAAAGTTATGTGAAGAAAATTTTTCAACATTTTCATTTTACTCGGAATGCAGAACGGAATATGATTTCTTGTTATTTTAATATTTATGTTTATTGAAAAGATAAGTGTATAAAATCTTGTAGTTTTTGTGAACAATGTTTTGAAACATTATCTACAGTCGACTATAAAATTAAAAGACCTGCAATACACTTTTACCAAGCCAATGATTTTTTATATTTTTTAAATAATAAATTTAAAAAATGGATTGAAATTACATACATATAAAGAAACTAAAAATAAATAAATAATTCTGTGGCAAAAAGGAAAAAGTGCTTAAGTCTGATTTTTAAGTTTTTTAGGAGAGGAATTTTAAACTTAAAAATTAATTTTTTTTTTTTAAATATCTGATTTTTAAACTTCACACATGGGAGTCAGACGTATGTTTTGGAAATTATTTTAAATCTACCAAAAGTACACAGGCGTTGCAATTAATAAGTTGTGAAAAAAAGATTTTTTGATTGGGAAAAATAGCTTGTAGTTTCTTAAGCTTTTTTCCCAATGCGTTTAGACATTGAAAAAAGATAAGTAGAAAGAAATTTCGCTATAACTTCTTCAAAAATGGTACAAAATAATTGAAACTTTGCACATGGGTACTTTGGAGTATGGAGATTCCAAAGGTGCCACTAACTTAAATTTTGCTTAAGTCGACTTAAGCACTTATTCCTTAATGCCACAGAATTATTGTAGTTTTTGACTTTTTTATATTTTTGAATTCTATTTTTTAATAAGCACTTGGTCTTTTTATAAAAAGTTTTAATAATTTTTTTTTCAATCATTTAAATTTTTAAAACTATTATTATTTTTATTTCCTGAAGATACTACCCAATGGTGTAGCGAAATATTGAGAAAATAAAAATTATTAAAACATTTTTATAAAAAGACCTAGTGATTATTAAAAAATAGATCTCGAAACTAAAAATATTATATACAGAAAGACTTAAATAATTTTTCAAAATCAACGTATTTAGTTTAAGCCACTTTAAGGTTGATGCAACGAGCCATTACAAATAAGACCAATTTATTTTCAGCTAACATTCAGATCTGTTTTTAATAATTTGTATTATTAAAGAGAGTTTTATTGTTGCATTTTATTTATTCCAAAAAATGCAATACTTAAAGTTTAGAGAAACTACTTTTGATTTATCATAAATGCGGTCAAATACTCGATACGCGGTACCCATTACTCAAAACTTTGCCATTACTACAAAAAACAAATTGAAAAGGTGTCTAATAAAATTTTTTAAATATCAAAAAAAAAAAAAGTAATAATAAGTAAGTACATACCAGAGACTGACAAAAAGTACTTATTAAATAAATGTAGTTAAGTACTTATACATATTTTTGGGTATTAGTTATACCTATACTTATAACACAGAAAATACCTACACATACGCATTTGCAGTGAAATAAGCATGGGTGTACTCAATACTTATAACAAACATTATTTATACACAACGAACTTAAAAATGTATACGTTATGCTTGTATGAGTACAACTGGTTGTAGGTAGATAATGTGATGGATATATGTCATACCCATACTTATAACTACCTAATACTTACAAGTGTGGTAAAGTAGTTATAATATTCTAAGTATACTTATAAGTAAAACAACTACTTTTAGGAATTGTGTGTATAAAACGGTGTATGATGTTTAGCAATATTTTGTTTATAACCGAAATGAGCGTATTTTTAAATTGTGAAATAATAAATAATTAATAATAATTAATAAATAATTAATAATAATTAATAAATAATTAATATTAATAAATAATTAATACATAGTTACATACATTTATAAAATACTCTAAGTATACTTAGATTAATTACATACTTGTACTTATTCTCACTTTATACTTACAAGTATGGGTATAGCCAATACTTTATCCAACTTTTACTTATACTTGGTTGTATTGCAAAAAATAATGAACAAGTATGCGAACACTTATTCTCTGCCTATACTTGTAGTTATTTAAGTTGAAATTGATATGAGTATGTGTGTATGGTATGTTGTTTGAGCTGCAGCTATACACATTTTTACATGTTTTGGCTCAAATACTTAATAAGTACTAATAATGATACTTTTGTCATTCTCTGGTACATACCTCGCTTCTGTGAGGAAATATTAGAGTCACCTTGTTTTACATAAGGTCAGCTGGAGTTAATAATGCACATTTAAAAATAAAGTAAGCAATAAGTTCATTAATCATTTGTCATTTTATGTTTTAATTAAAAAAAAAAAAGAATTTTAATTAAAATGAAATAAATTTAAAATAAAATGAAATTAAATTAAATTTCAACGAATTACAGAAAATAAATATTTACATTTTCATAAGAATTCAATAAGATAAGGCATATTAAGCAGACGTAATTTTTGCCTATAAAATTTTATAACTAAATGTCATAATCATTTATTACTACTAACATTAAATTTTCATCTGTTACCAACAATTAACAAAATAAAAACTTCACCTTTAATAAGCTTGAAGCAAATTTTATTAAAATAAAACTTTTTTTTTTTTTCAATTTGTAAGTTTGTGTTAAATGTCGAAAAAGAAAAACACTTTTTTGGTTTTTGTTATTTTTTAACTCTCAACAAAACAGTTGCAGATGATTTTAAAGAAAATTAATTAAATAAATATTTCGTGTAAGAATCATAAAACATTTATTTCCACAAAATATATTAATCGAATAATTATGGGGAAAGCGTATCCATATAGATATTTCGCTAGTGCTTAACTAGCTATTCAATGGATTTTGCACAAATTTTTTACATAGAAACTCATATGCCTATTATACAGGGTGGGCCAAAAGAAACCAAGGGGTGTAAAAGTTTAATAACTTTTTTGTTTATTAACTTTTTTTTATTTTTTCTTTCAGATTATATAGACAACACTTGGAATTGTATTATTTAAACCAGAGATCAATTATTTTAACGCAAAGAGCATATCGCCGTCATTATTGAAAATTTGATTATGAGTGATGAAGCTCATTTTCATTTGAATGGCTTTGTTAATAAGCAGAACTGTAGGTTCTGGGGTTCTGAAAATCCAAGAGCCATTCATCAACGCCAATTGCACCCCATCAGGTGTACAGTATGGTGTGGGATCACATCTGAAAATGTCATTGGGCCCTACTTCTTCGAGAATGAAGATAGAAGTGCTGTAACCGTAAATGGAGAGCGGTATCGGTTTATGATAGAAAATTTTTTACGTCCTGCTCTTGAAAACAGACCTGGTATGTGGTTTCAGCAGGACGGAGCCACTGCCCATACTGCCCGAGACACAATGGCACTTTTAAGACAAATTTTTGGAGAGCCCTTGGTTTCTTTTGGCCCACCCTGTAGATAAAAATTTGAGAATTTTATATAAAGTTTTTTTCCTAAGTAATTACTCAGGGATGGGTACCTCTAGTAAATACATAGGTATATCAAAATATATTCAGGATAATTAAAATATATTTGAAATTTATTTTAGAACAAAGTTTTCATAAAAAATTTGTTCTAAAATACATTTCAATTAAGTTTTATTTATTATGAATATGGGCAAATAAAAATATAATAAAATAGAAACTCATTTCCTGCATGTATGTCTTTCTCCCTGTGTTCGCATCACGTAAAAGGTACTGAAGGGATACGTAAGAGTCTTAAAATTTGCTGTGGATTACTTTCAAACCAAATTTGCACAAAATATTGTCAGGCTGTACACAACTTGTGTGGGTACAGCTAGTTTAAAATAAAACTACAACTTTTCAATCAAAAACTATAACTTTACCTTTTTTCGCAAATATATTCATACACAAATATTTTAAGACGTAAATTGTATTAAAAAATTTTAAATTTCTTTAACATCTATTAACTTCATTAAATATATTTAATTTTATTTTTTTAAACAAATTTTTAAACGAAAATAAAAACTTTTATAAAAAATTAATTTTGATGAGTAAAAAAAATGTAGTATACTTAACGAAATTCTAAAATTATAAAACTTAAATTTTAACAAAATCTCCAAATCAGCCAAAATACTTAAACTTGAAAAATTTTGAAATCTTACAGCTAAATAGTTGTTTTCGTTATAATAATATTTCTTTTTTTCTTTTCGTAATTACTTTGTTGTAATTTTAAAATTAAATACTAAAATGCTTTTTGTAATTTTTTGTTTTTATTATTATTAAAAGAGGAATAAAACATCTTAATTTAACATTTATCACATCCAACTTAACAACGTTTACAAACCAAACGCAGTCACAAGTTTACATTTTTTGTCGTTTAATAAATTTGTTTTCTTTTTGTTTTTTTTTTTTAATCTAAATTTAATATAATTTCGTTCCTTTTTATGCTTAATTCAGGGTAGTAAATATAAAATTTATTTTTATAACTTGTTTTCTTAGGAATTTTGAGTTCATTTTTTTTAACTTTGAGTAAAAGTGGGAATGGATCTGTATGTGTGTGTGTGTTAAATATTTGAAGTTTTGAATTAAAAGATGGAATAATAATTGTAAAATATTTCTTTGTAATTATTATGTATTATGATAAATGTAAGTTAATATTATTTAATAAAATTATTTATTTTATTGAACACAATATTGTTTTTTTATATGTATGTGTGTATGCATGTATGCGTGGCTTTGTATGTCTGTCTGTCTGTCTGTTTGAATGTATGGACTAAAAAGGTACTGGGGAATTTGTTATTTTTTTTTTTTTCAATAAATATTATTTTAATTAGAGATCTGGATTATATTTTTTCGTTATTCGTATTTAAAATTTTGTTATTCGCTTTTTAAAGTTATGGCTATGGCCGGTTTACATTTTAGTTTATTGCACTTAAATTCTACAAAAAAAAAAAAAACACATACATTACAACTATAGATATACAGAGAGTGTGAGAGAGAGAGAGGTATTTACATTATAAAAATTATTTCATACTTTATAAAAATTACATTATAAAAATTATTCCATACTTATTACATAATAAATGATTTTTTTTTATGTATATGAACAAATAATTTTTTATTACGTATATGAACAAAGTTTAAATAATTTTTCCATCCCTCAGAGAAAAAATGAAAAAAAAAGTTAAATAATTTTCCAGGAAAGAATTGCTAAAAACAATTATTTTTCAGTTTTATACTAAAAAAAAATCATACTTAAAGAGAAATGATAAGTGTAAGTAAATCCTTTTAACATGGTTTAAATTGAAAAGATATTTTTTTTAAGTTATTTTTATTTAAACAAGTAATTTTCAAGGTTTAATATTTTGGTTAGAAAATAAATTTCAGATTTTGTTTTATTTTTTTATTTATGTTAATTTCAATTTATTCAATAGGCTCAGAATTAAAATATTTTGGAAATAACTCAGCCATTTGATTAGAGCTAGGCCGATTGACGTAAAATTTGACATGAGCATAGCAGAGGAGCATCTAAGCTTAAGGTTTGACGCTGGGCAATATCCACTCGCAGGGGTGGTGCTATGTGGTTTCAAAGTTGGGTGGATTGGTTGGAGCTTGGCATTTCTCAAATTGTTATTTGATTTTTAAAAGTGTGATAAAGGCCCTTATTATGAGTTGAATGTATTATGAGTTGGTAGCACTATCGAAAATTTCGTTCTATAACGTATTTTCAATCGAACACAATTTTGCTTTCGATGCTTATTTAATATGTAAGTATTTGTAAATTTTTATTGTTTTTTTTTTTTACAAATGGTAAATTATTTTATTTTAATTTAATGTAGGCATAAGCTTGTAAGTACAAAACAACAATTGGAAAAGTTAATTTTTCTAATGGAACAAAACCCTCAGCTGGCAAAAGGTATATGCACAAAAGTTCAAGCGGAAAAAATGGGAAGAAAGCACGCAAGAGCTAAATTATATTGGGCACCCGTTAAAACAACAATTAATTCAATTTTTTTCTTTTATAAATTAGTAATAAAATATCTATTTATAGTGCCAGCTGATAAATATGTACTATTGTGAATAATCAAATTTAGTCAAATTCACAATAGCGCTATTTTTATCGAATGTGCGCCATAATACCAAATGAAAATTCGTTCGATCAGCACTACAGTCGAAGATCGAAAGTTGCTCATAATAGGCACCAAATTTGAGGGGGGGAAAAATATTAAATATGCAAGAACATTTTTATAAGTTCAACGATTCAAATTAAATTTTTTGTGGATATTTATAAGCCGACGAAAATCAGGTAGTAAAAAATCTACAACAGTAAGATAAAGTAAATCCCACAATTCCCTAAATTGGAATTGTCAGTATTTTTTCCCATAAAGTTCAAATGTGGACTAGGGCTCATAAAATATTTTCAGCAATAATTGGAAGTATAATAGCTTTATAACAGCAGTCTTCGCTGTTAAATAGGTAAAATTGAAGGACCACCATCTTCTAAGAGGATGAACAATTTTACACTAAATTTGGTCTAAACGTAAGCATACATATATTGTTAACTTAACAAAAATATAAAATTTGTATGTATTCGTTAAGATTGTTTTCTATTAAAAACCCTTTTAAGGCTAAAATACACAAAAATGCAATAATTTTGTAATTTTTAAATTAAAGAGATATATTCTTAAAATGTTTCCATAATATTTTAAATTTTGGTTGCTAACTACGAGAATAAATTTATAAAAATTGCTGAAAATTATACTCAATATTTAAAAAAAAAATAACTGGACCAGGGTACCGAAAATTTGCTTATAAATCGCTCATTTTTAAACATAATTTCTAGATAAAAGCATCATTTTGTAGGTATTAACTAGACCTTCAAAACCATGTATAAAAATAGAAATTAAAGAAACTCCAAGCTCCAAAAGAACTTGCAGGTGCGAGGTACTTAACTTTGAGACCATATAGCGCCACCCCTGGCAAGTTGAGTTATTTCCAAAATATTTTGATTCTGCTCCACTTATAAAAAAATCTATTTACAGTTTTATTTATCATTTAGAATAAAATTTTTTTTGGAGTTTTATTTTAATTTTTTGGTGAGAAAATAATTTAAATTTTAAATTTAATTTTATATGAATTTTATTTGAACTATTTTTAAATGAATAAATTAATTATTTAGGCTCAAGTTCTTAATTATAAACAGATAAAGAAAAATTTGCCACCAGCCGAGTGGAAAATGCATTCCACTCTGCTGGTGTCTAATTTTTCGTTATCTCTTTATAATTAAGAACTTAAGCCTAAATAATTAATTTATTCATTTAAATTAATTTGTTTTTGTCAGACAACAAAATTGTGTGCCAATTTGCTTATCATTTGCACCGTTGGTCCGCCGATATTATACACAAATAATTATCAGGAACTTAAAAATAAAATTATTTTCAACTATTCGCACCAAGCTGCAGATTTGGAATCAACAATCAGTTTTGTTAATATCAGCTGTTGAGTTGGAGGAGGAAATGAAAACGGCGATAAGCGAAACCATTTAATCAATCAATCAATGGGTAGAGCTAAATGACATCGTTGCAGTTATAATGAAATAATGGATTGAAAATTTTATTAATCCATATAAATTGATATAAGTCTTGCATAGCTTATATGCAACATAAGTATTTTCTGCGTTTATTTTTATAAGAACTGATGTCCAAAACGTATGCATTTACTTTAGTTAAAATAAATAATAAATAGTAGTAATGAAAAAAAATCAAAAACTAACTTTTATTTTCTAAGCGATAAATAAATTTTATATAAAATTTTTTTGTCTGAGCAATTAAAGCAATTAAATTATGCTATAAGCGACTTGAAAGTTTTAAAAATATTAAAGTAGATATTTTATGATGTTATTTATCAGATATATGCAGCTGCAGCTATATACATAGCTGCCGCAAAGAACTCAACACTCCTTGGAACAACCGAATGTTACAGTTTACTATGAGTCTGGCCACAAAAATGTTTTACGTAATGATAAAGTGGATGTGTTGGTTAGACGCTTACAGCCTGAATTTTTCTCCATTGTGTCTAGTATTCCAGCGAATATGACAAAAATCAAGGTTTGAGTGTATACAGCGAACACTAGGGGTCATAATCGGCCCTACTCCCTTTGGCGTTGTGGTTTGAAAATGAAATAAAAACGACAATTTGGCATAATCGTTGGCGTTAACGACACTCGTCGAAAATATATCGGTATTATCTATTTTGAAACGAAGCTAGAAACGACAATAAAACATTCGTTCTCTGTCGTCATAATTGTAGGCAACGAAATTCAAACGACTACAAGAAAAAAAAAAATAAAAAAAGTACATTATGTTCGAAGTTTTAGTTTTTTTAAATGGAATAACATCCCGCTTATGCTAAGCGTTTTCTTCGAAAGGGCAAAAAACCCTAAAATTTAGTGATTTTTAAAGCGAAACTGCCGAGAAATTAAATCCGTTTGGGCCTTCAGTTCTTGACGGAGAAGGTTGGCATAAAGTAAGTAAAATTAAATTAGGAGAAAATATCCATTAAAATGTTTTTCTTATTAAAATAAATCAAGATAAAAAGGAAGCTCTGAATTCAGAGCAACAGGGAAAGGCTGTTTTAAACAGGTGCGATTGTTCCCATTGGAGGAAGCGGTGTCAAACCTATTAATATTTGAAAATCAAATTAATCCGGAAGGAAATGAAGTGGTATTCGCCGACTGTAATGTTAGATAACTACTAATCGAGTTTCGTACTTAGAATCTGGGATGGCAAAAAGTTAACGCTCTGTCGTAGCATCTTCCGATGTATATTTACACATATCCATTATGTCATCATCATCACTTGAACTTGAAAAATAAAATTCAGTACTCGCCATATTTTGTTAAAACTTACAAAGAAATAACAAACTTTTCAGAAATTTACAAAAATGTCATAAATAATAACACAAACAATTGCAGTGCTACCAGATTTTCAAGAATACGAACTTAGGAACGAAACGACGATTGGGAAGCATATGGTAAGATTATCAATTATTGAGGATAATACGTACATATATGAAGTACAGAGCTGTCGAAGACATCTATCAAATATCCGTCCTATTTCAAGAATATATTACAGTTCTTGCTATTACCGTCGCAAGTTCTAATTTAGCGCAAAAGTGTAAATAACACAAACGCTTTTTTTTCAAAATAGGCCAAACTCCATATTTTAAAAATATATGTTTATGTTTTATATATAAATTTTGACCTTTAGAAAACATCCGTTCAGTGATCAGCTGTTACTCGTTATTACCTTGTGTTTACTTGTTTAAAGTTTATTTCTTAAACGTACATATGTATATGGCAATGGTGGTAAGTGAAAGAGAGAGGACATATTAAAAGGAATCAGAAGGAATACGCCATACTATAAAAAATTATAATATTTACCCTTTTTAGTGAAGTAACAACTGGAAAATCCGAAAATAAAATGTTACAAACAATTTTGAATCTGTTTAGTAGTTTAAGAGAGATCGGCAAAATTGTATTGAAATAATTTTCTCGCGATATTTGAAAATATTTGTGAATTTGCGCATTGGCTAACGGTTTGCCTCTATTAACTGTATGGAGCAAACGTTTTTGCAATTACATACAATTCATTTTGTTATGACTGTATAATTAATACGCGATTAATTAATTCATTGAATTTATCGTTTTGTACGCAGATTTTTATAATCATGTAAATCAATTTTCAAATAATGATTTTAGGCCCCTATTACGGTTTACAACTCAACTCTATTTCAGTTGAAATTTCACAATTTGGTATTATCAATTAAAACTCAACTTGTCAAAAATTTTTAAGTTGAATTTAAATTGTGTTAAAACTCTGTTGTAGTATTACCATTTACAACCCAGTGTTAGTGCGGTTAACAAAAGTATCATAAAATGGAAAGCGGGTAAGTAAAGTTTCCTAATTTGTTTTATTATTTTGTCTTATTTACCTTATTAATCACAGATTTTGAACAAATTTATAGAAAAAAAAGTTACAAAAAAAAACAACAATTTGAAAAACTTGTAGAACTGACGGAAAGCCACCCCTATACTGGATGAGGCAAGCAAGCCGAAATTTGTTCTTCATCGTAGATTGACCTAGTACTACATTGAAATCGTTGCCATACCACTTTTGGTAGCGCCCATCAGCAAACAATCTAAGTACAGCACGCGATTTCAATATCGGTGGTGTAGCTGCCACACACACAGGTTTCTTTATATATAATCCAGCAAATAGCAATAATCTTCTTTGCTCAGTTGAAAATAACTAATAAGTTTGTAAAAATTACTTTATTTGTATTTATTACTCATTTTAATCTCATTTATTTTTCTTAGTATGCACTGGGCAGTCAAGAAGGTTTACTCATCACTATTTTTTTTTTTTTTGACGTAGAACATCTTCCGAATCGTCTTCAAAAAATAAAACTCTACTTATATCCGTTTTAAATTAATTTATTTGTAGTAAAACATATCAAACACTTTGTGTTATTTTCAAATTTTCATATAAAGTGGTTTTTCTTCTGTCAAATTTTATACTTTAAGTTGGTAACGCAATAACAATTTCAACTAAAAAACAGTTGCAAGGCGAAATTAAACAGGTGATTGCACGGGCGAAAATTCTCATCGTCTGCTTAATTTAGAAATGTAAAAAATTCAATAAAAACAAAAATAATTTTGAATTTAAATTTAAATTTTTTTTAATTGTTTATTATGTGGATGTTTAAAAAAATAGAAATAATGTAAAAAAAAAAATTAAGAAAGTGCGACAACAATATTCATAAGCGGAGTTCGGTGTTTCATGCAAACGGTATTGCAAAAGTTAAAGTGTAAAAAATAATAGCTTGTTTGTTAAATTCAACAACCAAATTCCAAAATTTTTTGTTGAAATTGAAAAAAAGCTATGATATAACGCATATGCTTTTTCTCAAAGATGGTGCTAATAGAGATACGTGGGTACAATTTGAAGATTTAAAATAACTTTCTTGGTATGTTAATTATTGCAGCCCGAAAATTTTTTATTATTTTTGTTTACTTATTTTTTTTTTTTTTTTTTGTTTCTACGAATGTTTTTGACAAGTGGCATAGATTTTGTAAAAACAAATTGCCTGTTGTTTTTTTATTGTTGTACTTGTTGTAGCCTTGCAATCACCTGTATATATTCGCCTTGAGCAGTTGTATTTCATAATACTAAAAAGGAGTTGGTTGTGCGAAAGTCTAGTTCTCCCTCAGTTAACCAAACTGAGTTGAGTTGTAAACAATAATAGGGGTATTAATAAAAAGGAAAAAAATTTGCAAGATAAAATGGAAACAATCAAAGCTCAAAAGACAAATAATGAGTGCTACGGCAAATGAGGAAAATCGGAAGAATTACAATTTCGCAAAGAAAGAATTAAATTCTTAGATAAAAGATCCTGGGGAAAATCGGCTGAACTACAATTTCACAAAGGAAGATTTACACCCCTCGATGAAAAATCCTAGGGGTAAAATAATAAAAAAAATATCATTAAACTGCTTGATTTAAAATAAACAAGCAAAAGAAATTACAATACAGTTGAAAGAAGGAACCTTGTAGACAACAAACTACAGTTCACAAGTCGAGAATTATAACGTCACTATTTTGACGTGGTGAAGTACACAAAATATAAGACTAAGAAATACTCTGGGGTGTGGATTTTGGGAGCGTCTACTTTTTGGGTTCTGAAGGAGGATGTTGTTAGACCCTGACAATATAAATTATATTAGTTGGCCATTAAGAGCAAAAACAAGAATCGAAAAATAAAGTTTTTGTGTAAAAACCGACTTTCTGGTAAAATCTGATATCTGTTTAAAAGTTGATCTTAAAAATATAAAAAAAATTTATTAGGGAAAATTTATTAAAGAAAAACTGCTTATGTTTTTTTTCTGTATTTTTGAAGTAGACCACTTTAGGACTTTGTAGATGATTTTTCTTAAATTTATTCCCATTAAAGTTCAGGATATTTTTTTCTGTGGGGACCTTATAAATTAAGAAATATGTCGTTCTACATTCTCAAAAATAACACATTCGAATAAATGATAACAACACTTAAGAGCTTAAGTCGACTTAAACAGTTAATCCTTTTTTGCTTTAGATATACTGATTGAGTTTCATTAACTATTTATTGTTTTTGAATGCATTGCAAAAATTACATTTTTTGCTGTTTTTTTTAATAAGATTTAAACTGAAAGTTTTATATGATAATGTCGTGTTAGATGCCCCTAATATTTTATTTAAAAAACTAATTAATTGCTAATAAACGCATTAAATAAATTGTGTTTTTATTATCAAATGTCACGGCTAACTGGCATAATATTACTAAGAAATATTTTAATTCCGAAAATAATTTTTCAAATAAATGATAATTTATATTTATAACGCATTTTTTTAAACTGAGCACTATAAACTTTTGCTTTTTAACGTCATAAATTTGATGATGACTTTAGGTGGTTAATGGTAACATTTAATAAGCAAAGAAGGTAAAAAAGATTTATTTATGTTATAGAAATGCTGTCTTTTTGTTTTTCTTCAACTTCGATCAGGTACTTTTTTAATATTTAAATTTTATGGTTTGGAAAAAAATGAACTCAATTTCGGTTAAAACAATCACTATAAAAACAATACAATTATTATAAATTAAAAAATAATAGTTTAAACATCATCATGTTAATGTAAAACAATAAAACATATATAAATAAGGAATGTAACAATTAATATAATTAAACATGTTTAATAATTATAAAAATAAAACAAATAAAAATAAATAAAAATTAAAAATTATATATCTATATAAATATATAAATTATATATAAAAATGGTTCGACTATTGCAATTGTGTGGATGGAGAAAGTAATAGATTTGAATATGAAATATTGAAATGGGTTGTTTCGGTTGTCTGTTTGTTATCAGGCTATTGCAAGTTGTTTTGTTGATATTTGAATTGTTTTAAAATAATTAAATTTTTTGTTTATTAATACCTAGTGCATAAAACGAATAATATTATTATAGATTTAAGCATTAATTATATGTATGATTAGCCTCAATAATATGAAATTTATTTTTATATTTAAAATTATTATACAAAAAAATTTACATATACTCACTCGTATATGTATGTACATATATCGCATCGCACCTTAAATCAAAACCAGTTACAACTCAAAATTTATCAAAAGCGTTTTTTGTTTCATCATCCAATTCACAGAACAAATCTCTTACGCTGCCTTTACACAGGCAAAAACTTGCATACAAGTTATGTATAGGTATTATATAGGAAAATTGCGGAGATATAAGCGAAAATTTTGCATTTTGTTTGCTTTATTTAATTATAAACCAAAGTTACCAACCAACATTTGTACACTTGCAGAAAAACAGTTGATGTAAATAAATATTAATTGTATTTTATGGTATTAAATATAAAATTGAAGAGAAAGCTTACTATTATTTTAAAATACACATAAGGTAAACCAATAATGATATTTTATCCAGTTAATTCTGTTTATTTAAATAAAATTTTTCTGATGTTGTTTATCTTGGTACAATTGTCAAAAAATCTCTTGCTAGTTGAGCTACAAAATCGAAAAAAGCGGAATGTGTGTTAGTAGATAACTGCGAGTGAATTATGTATTTCAAAATAGCACTTGTAAACCCTAGGTAACGAATTCTTTTCCATCAATAAAAATTATCGCTATCACTGTTTTTATATCACTTGTAGAGCATCAACCATATATATGAGCAGTTCGCTAGGTTTATTTCACTTAAACAGCATTGTTTTTAAAAGTACGGTCATATACATATGTGAAATAGTTGACCAAAAGACGTAACCACTAAATTATGTTCACAGTTTTTTGTTTTTATCAAATACTAATTAAATAATATATAAGATGATCCTACTTAATATTATAATATAAATCGTCATTTGTAATCATACGGGACCATATATGACCCGTATGATCAAATAAATATTTATAAAAATAGTGGTTACGCTTTTTGGTACAAATATTTGACCTACCTAAAGAAGAGGTTTTTCTGCGTCAATCAATTTGGTTATAAAGCTTTACCCAGCATCTAGTGAACATTTTTATATATTTTTTTTTTAATTCGTGACTGTTTTTGATTTATTGTGCGATATAAATACATATTTGCTTTTGAAAGTATTCAACGATTTTTCTTTTTGTTAACTATTAAAACCGTCATAATAGCAGTAAACCTAAAAGTAGGGTTTTGCAAAAAAACCAATACTTTTATAAAAAATATCGATATACATATATTGTCGATGTATCGAAATGTATCGTCGATATTTTTAACAGCGAAAATGGAAATATTTTTAAATCTAGTTTTTTCTTTGTGTTACTATTCTTTAAAAATGCCGCCACAATTTTCATCAAACAACTTTACGAGTACGGGTATATGGTTTTTTGTACAAAAAAAAGGTAAGATAAGATAAGATGCAGTGGCAACTCTTTTAATTGTCAGGGGCCTAATCACCGCATTCGATATCGAGCAAACTATCGTTTTGAATAACAAATTCGATACGAGTCAAGTAAGTTAATTATGCCATACGACATGTATCGAATCGTTATTTTTTATCAAATTTTAATAATAAGTCAACAAGTGAACAGGAAAACACGGTTTAAAAACATTTCCTTTCGAATGAAATTACGATACTTTTTATTCGATGAAATGAAAAATTTCCAGATATTTTACTCGATGTCGAATGCGGTGATTAGAAGAATTAGTAGTAGAATTTTTGTACCCATCAATAGAAGTCGTTTGGTGGTTTTTCATGATTCAACCATACAAACAGATTTGACTTAATATAAGTTTATGTATGTATGCGATGTGTTGGAGTCACTTCCCACACATCGCATCAATGGATTTATTGACAGAACATTTCGGTGAGCACATAATTTTACGTTTTGGGCTGGTCGATTGGCCACCAAGATCGTGTGATATCACACCGTTAGACTTTTTTCTGTGGGGATATGTAAAGTCTAAAGTTTATGTGGACAATCCCACTTCGATTCAGGCCTTGGAGGAAAACATCACGCGTGTCATGCGCGAATGGACCATCTGCGACGTAGCAAAGACCAACATTTGATAGACATGATCTTCAAAAAATAAATGCCAAATGTTCTTTCAATTGATAATAAAAAAATTCTCCATTAAATTTGAATTTTCTATATTTTTTCCTTTAAAAAAGTAGGGAACCTCGAAATGGACTATGCATTAGTTTAACGAATTTTTGAGATACGCAAGAAAAAATATTTTAAGAAAAAATATTGATGACGAAAAATCGAAATTTTATTCCTGTTAATAATATCAATAAGATATCAATATAATATGTATATAAATATAATATCAATAAGATATGTATATGTATATCGATATCGATATATTTTTCCATTTGCCCATTCCTATTTCAAGTTTTATCTTTGGTCTAAATAATTAGTCTAAAATTAGTAAACAAATACTTCTTAACATTTCTTCAGCATTAGTTTTATACAACGGATTCAATAAATGGTTGTGGTTTTACTATTTTTAGGATTTTTTTTAAATACTGATAAAAGTTTTTGTTGTTGGCGATATTGATTTAACATTTGAGAAAAACCATAAATGTTAATTTTTAAAAAATTAAAAGAAAAGTTTTGAAAATAAAATGAAATCTTGACAACGTGGTGCGTATGATTTATATTATTTAGTCATTTCTTATACGCCCGCCATTGGCACTTTTTTAAAGCTGCCATGAAAAAAAAATTCGCCAACGCGCCGCGAATTGATGTCGTTAATGACGAAAATAGATTTGTTCATTTAATGCTTTGGTTTGTTATTTTCCTTGTTTCCACTACAACTTGGATTACTTAGTTCGCTCTTTAAATTACTTTAGCGAATTACTCTGTTTTCATCTTGTCTACATCTTTACAAGGGTTGCCGTATTAGGTGGTTTTTTGACTAACTTGTCGATATTCAAACTTCATTATTCCAATTAAAAAAGCTTTCGAATAGTAGCAAATAATTTGAAAGTAAACAAAGAATGTTACATAATTTTATACACAAACTATTTTTTTGAAACAATAGCAGGAAGTACGCAACATTCTTAATAATTATGTTACAGCACAAAAACCAAGAATAACTAAAAATCTCACTTTTGTTAATATTAAAAAAAAATGCAAGGGATATGATAGACATCGATCGATTCAAAAAAAATAAAAAGGTGTGATAATATTCGATCGATTGTGAAAATCATTTTTGAATCTATCTCAAGCTGCTGTAGTTTAGAATGTAGATCAGAGGTTAAAATTCAAATAAGAAGAATTTAGAAAATAACAGAAAATAAAAGAAAATGTAATTGAACTTTTTTTAAAAAGCTATTTTTGGTAAATTTTTATACCCATATTAATCATAAATAAAATATATTTGAATATTAATTTAGAACTAATTTTGTATGAAAAAAAAACACATTTCCAGTAAGTTTTGTTTAGTATTATAAAAAGATTACCAAAACTAAAAAAATATTTTGCAATTTTTTGCATTAATTGTGATGAAATATCTTAAAATATTTCCGACAATTATGTTCTTTACATTCTCTCTTCTATTTCGATAAAAATTAGTTCCTAATTCAGAAGGTAATTCAAACCAGGGATGGTAAATTAAAATTTAAAATTGTACCAACCAGCTTTTAAAATTGTATTTTTCGAACAGAAATTGTGTTTGTGAATTAAAATTTTAAATCAACCTTTAATCGAGTTATTGGACAATTTTATTCATCTGTGTGCATGGAAACGTCATCAATATCAAAACCATTATACTTTTAAGTTGAACGAAACGAAATAGAAGAGATTTGTGAAATCCCAACTTAGGCATGCAAATTTTTAACTAAATTTGCCACTATAGTTCTGCAGTCGTAAGAGATTCTATTGAAATTAATTGAAGGACATTGGTGCTCTGATTATTGGGTATTGTATTGAGACTCTATAACTGAAGTTGTTATAGTGATAAGATTGAGGAAAAGACGTTGCATCTGTCAAGGTTTCCCGGTTTATCGTTCTTTCATACTGAATGACTGAAGAACTGAATGATTTAAATATTTTCTTCAATTGTAATTGTGGTTATAGTAAGAAACCCAGACAGCGGGATTTTTTGGGGAAAAATATTTTTCAACGTTTTATTCACTATTTTCGTTAAGTTCATAATTATTTCGATTTCTTTTATTTTCTCAACGATTCAAATCTATGTCTAAGATCTGTCTAAGTTTTCCTATTTTCGTCACAGGTAATACAAAGAAACCGTTATGCTGAAATTTTTGGCTTAAAATTTGAGTATTTGTGTAATAACAAATGATAAAAATAAAGTGTTTTTAAGTTCCCAAAATCAATATTATAATAATAGACATTTAAACGTAAATCTAACAAAACTTTTACATTTGACCAAATTAGTCATTGGTGTACCACTGTTTTTTTCAAGTTTAAAACGTATCAAAAGAAGTACAATTTTACCAACTATACCATCCCTGATTTAAACTGAATTGCGTACAAATGATATAATTCGCTCTAAGATATTTGTATGACGAATTAAGTATTTCGGTCAGGGCCCCCAGATATTTTTCGGTTTCCATCCCCAATTTGAAAAACTTCATCCCCAAAATTTCCCAAAAAAAATTAAATTTTTTTCAATTTTAATTTACCTCATTAATACATTAAGCTAAATATTATTATTGTAATAAAATTATACAAGTTTATTGAGTTTTTAGCTCACCATTTCTGGGGAGGGTTACTAATTTCTATAGACTGATTGATAGACCGCCTTATGTATCAGTTTGCGGGTTGCGGGATCGATTCCCAACAAAGACTGGGTGTTTTCTGAATTTAATATTTTATTATTTGCCGGATTAAGAGAAGCTTGGTAGTTGGTATGTAAAGTGAGGTCTAAAAACAAGGTCGTTTCTTCGGCAATTTGATATGTACAAACTTTTGGCCAAAATATCCCTAATAAATATCCCTTTTTAATGACAATTTTTTTAATTGTGATGTATGTACATATATATATATATATATATATATATATATATATATATATATATATATATATATATATATAAGAAAAAATTACAATCTATATATAAATAGGCAAGGGAAATAAGTTAAGAAACATATTTTAACTGACTTAAACTCAACGTATTCACTTGATTTATTTTGTTTGATAGATTGTCAATAGGAGCAGTGCAGAATGTATTTTTTCTTCTACATTTTTGTGTGTAAGATAGTTAAAAACAGTTAAGAATATTAGCCAATCATAAAACCTCTTTCTCTCTTAATTTGCTAAAAAATTGGCTTGGCAACTCCGTAAACACTCACAAGGAAAAACTTATTTTATTTCTTCATTTTATTCTTATTTCCATCTTTGTATGAATTTTGAAAAATATATAAAAAGTTTACAAAAATAAATTTGGTCGAATTTCGACCACAGGGCAAACTCTAGTAATAATAAAATTACAATAATCCAAAAAGTATATGAAATCAAAATAAGAATCCCTAAAAAATCCCCAAAATATTGAAATTATCCTCAATGAATTCCTCAATCCCCATTAGCAAATAAAAATCCCCGGTTTGGGGATAAATGCCCTAATCTGACAACACTGATTTCGTTTTGTAATTGGAGGTTGAATTGCGAATTACGAATATAGACTGTAGTGGAAACATGGTATAAACATCTTTGCTTATGAAGTTTATTTGTCTGATTATAAATACTTTGTTTGATGAAGAAAAAAAAAAAACAAATAATTTTTGTTTGGTTTAATAAATACCGAATTAAATAACGAGTACCGATGCCGTTATTATTTTTAGTTATCAATCTTGAAAGTAAGTAACAGTTCAAAAAACAAGTCTTTAATTACATTTCTTTTCCTAAAAAAGTTGTCAGCATTAAAACAAAATTCTTTTCAAAATCCAAGCAAAAAACAACATAGCAGTTCTCGTATTTAAGATCAATTTGGAAGTAAAATTCATACCGCATATTTAAAATTCTTATGTCTCATAGAACTAAATGGGTTGATGGTGCGGTATTTAAATATCAGATATGTCTTATATTACGGTATTTATAGTGAGCTTAATTTGGCTTATGTCACACATTCGAATTACGTTGAATACTTCTTTTACAAAAAACAAATAAAAAATAATAAATATTTAGTCAGCAAAACTTTACCAATAAATTTCTCACTTAATCCTAAAAACTAAATTTTGCTTAAATTTAGTCTCGTTTATACGACAAATAATTTTGAATATTATTTAAAAAAAAAATTCTTAAACAAATATTTATAAACCGAAATACACCGAAATACTGGTTTAAAATTAGTTTTGCTGGTTTCTAATACCAGAAGGTTGTTAAATAAAATATACTTATTTTGTAATAATATTTCATAAAAGTACGTAAATGCTAGTAAAATAAATAAATCTTATAGAATATGTGTTTAAAAAAAAATAAAAAATATTAAACATTTATAAAATGTTACCTTCGTGGAATGTTTGTTGTGTTCTATTTTTAAAATTATCACTGTGTTTCGAGATTTGTTTTTGTTGTCATATTGATTATTTTTGTTTTTTTACTTTTACTTTTACTTTAGGTTTTGCTGTCCTTTTTGCTTAAAAAAGAATATAATTTGAGAAATGTGCCCGGTAAAGATTGAAGTAAAATGCCTGCAAGTTTCAACCATTAGGATCCATATTGGGATATTTATGTTTTGTTTGTAAGCCGCATGAGGTTGAGGTATAGTTGGATTTGGGTTCTGACCACGATCTAAGCGATTTAGAATTTGTTGAGTCTGCTGCTGTGGCTGTCAGGGTATCGGTTACAGGAACTATATACGATAAATCGATTTTATGTTGATTATTCGTTGTGGTTTTTAGTTTCGAGGATTGCCGTTTGTCTTTTGCAAAGGAATTTTGAAAACTTCTAGATTTTTTAGACTTGTCTTTTTTATTGTTATTATTATGATTCTTTGTTTTAAATATAGAAGTTTTTGATGAAGGTGAGTTTTTTGAGGTTGAAGGATTCGAGGAAAATTGCATGGCATTGTAATGCTGTAAAGAAAGTTTAAAGTATTTTTTTAAATTCAAAAAACACAAAAAGAAGTACAACTTGCCTCTCCATTTGTCTTGAAACCATTTTTGACAACTTCCGCCGCCACATCAGTCTCCGAAGTGGGCGTTGGTGTTGAGGCCGTTTGTTCTTCTGCTAATAGACAAATGCCATCGATCGATGTGGAATGTTTAGGAAAATTACCATGGAACTGTTTAGATTTATTGGAATTGGCTGTGCTACAACTACCATTACTATTACTATTACTACTACTACTTAAACTATTGCTGCGACGTGAGCTAAAACTGCTATTCATATTTTCAACGGGTGCTAGAGTCAAAGCTATGGAATTTGACGGTGTTTGCACATTGGCTGCAAATGTTGAGGAACTTTGTTTATGCGCTATGGCCACACAGTGGGGGTGCATTGATTTGAAGGGTATGAAAAATGGTTTAGTTATCATCGACGTCGACGTCGTCGTTTGAATACCACTCTCAGATACGGCGGCAACTTTTATAGGCTTTTTTTGCGGACTTGTCCTGCACAATGGTATCGACGACATATTATGTTCACTGCCCATATCGTATTCACTTAAAATCGATGAATTATTAGTGTTTTCAAGATTTTCTAAAGTCTTGCATACAACATCTCCATTGCCATTGGGCAATTGGGTAGTTTCGTATTTGGAACGTTCGCTAGGCAATAGATCTATTCTTCTGCCCGTCACCTTGGGTATAAGATTTTGCATTTCATGGCAATCTGGTGGCATAGTGGTGGAACTTAGGCCACCTGCACTACCTCCCGGTAAACCAGTATTACTAAGGTTACCAAAGTGTATATCGGTGGGAGTTGACAGATGTGTAGGCCCTTGCTGGCGCGTTTTGAAACGTTTTCTTTGGAACATAATCAAAATAGCAAAACCAAAGATACAAACTATGGACAATAAAGAACCAATGGCAATGCCGCTGTACACCTGGGAGGTAGAACCAGAACTTTCAATTTCCAAAGAACGATGATTGATGTTGCGCAAATCTATTGAAATTGGGGCTCCAACACCCGTTTCACCCACCACTCTTACGGAAATATTTATTTTGGCCGTCTCCGTTATGTTAGGAAACTAAAATAAAAAAGAAAGCTCAAGGTTTTTACACTTACACTTACGAGTATTCAAAAGAAAAGTGCGACTTACCTTATAGTAACAAATTTTACAATCTAAAACATTGGCCTCATGTGTTACATTTCCCAGAGTCCACAATATGTTGTAGTGATGAATTTTACCATTCGGCTGCAAGGGAGCTTCCCAATTCAGCTTTAAACCATTTTGTCGTGTTACCTTCTGATTGCTTATAGTGCCCGGTGGGTCTTGCAGGGTAACCACATTCATTTGCCCATAGAATATGGTGGTGTCACAGCTAGAGAAATGAAAACTATAGTGGGTATTAGGGTGCAAATTTGTTATTTCCAATTCTGTATGGACAACAGAATGATGTTCACACTTTCGTTTCTCTTCGATAATATGGGGAAAATGAATTTGACGGTAGCACACTTGAATACAGGTCTCATTGAAACCATCTTGGAAATGAAACAGAAGCATGCGCGACTCTATGGTGGTTAAATGATAAGGAACGGCTATCACATCGCCGGTATCGTTAACAATCTAAAATTAAACACAAATAGTGTGAGAAGGATTTAATATCATAACGATTGGGTAAACTCACCGATTTCCATTCTACATAACGAAAATCTTGTGCCAAGTTCTCATTCTCTGTGGTAATTAGTAAAACTCTTAATTTTAAACGTTCAAAATGATTAAGCATCAGTCCAGTGACATTTGCATTCAAGACCAAATTAAAAATGTTCTCTTCTCCATAAACATTATTCGAAATAGTGGCATCATTATCACCATAACTAGACATGGCATTCTTCAAAACTCTCTTCGATTCGGTGGCATTTAGAGCTTCAATGTTTCTCAATTTGTGATATATATCATCGGCATTTAGATTCACTATTTGTATAGTGCCCAAAAGAGGTTGTGATACTGAACGCTGAGGATCTGGACTGCTGTTATTGATGGAAAATTGTATGATAAAATATTTCTTTGTATTCAAAGCAATCAACGACCAGGTAACAAAGGTATTGTTGCCCAGTTTAACTATGCGCAAGGGTACTGGAGAACAAGAAGGGCAGAATTAAATAAGCTTTTGATATGCATTACAGATAAGGAGTACAAATACTTACATCCTTGTGTACAACATATTACTGGTTGACTCCTCAGTGTGCTCAGCATACTTTGTTGCGTAGGATTGTTACCCATTACTATTTCGGAGGTGGGCATTAAGCCCCGAGTAATGAGCTCAAATGGTCTTATATAAGGTAAATCATTGTCAATAATAATGTAGGAGGTGTTGAGTTTCATGGGAGAGTAAGGGGTGGCCCAACGAAATGGATTGTTTTGAATAATGTGCACTATAAAAAGGGACTAAAGAGAGAAATTGATTTTGTTATAGGTTTAAACAAATAATTTTGTATTGAATATTTTATTTAATTCAATCAAATAAATTAGTCAACAAATTTCTACTTCGATTGCAAAACCCTTAATTAAATTCTTTACCAACTAATATTAACACTTACCACTGAACTTTCATTTTCAAACGTTACATTAACAGAACTAAACGTATGAGCAAAACAACGTATATTTTTTAAAGGATTTAACTTAACATCACCCCGATTCTTGGGACGTATTTCACCGGCAGTATAAACCTCGCCCGCTATATTTCGGGCAAAACATTGATAAATGCCACTTTCTTCGGGATCAAATGACTCGATGTGCAATTCATTGCCATTTATGTAGCGTGTTATGGAACTATTAAATAATAAACCATTGTGATACCAAGTTATCGTGGGACGAGGATTTCCCGTCACCAAGCACTGATAAACAATTGATGAGGCAACAATGCCTTCATACATGGGCAGTTCTTCGGAAACTACGGGAGGTTTGGTAACAATAACATGGAACGTCTAAAAAATATTTAATTATTACACAAAAATGATTTTTATTTAAAATACTTTAAGTTTACGCTAAATACAACTTACCTGATTACTGTAGATAGTTGCACATGTATAATAGCCTTCATATTCTTCAATACTGCTTCGTATGTGATACTCTCTGCTATCATTTGATAGCTTAACCCATGGTGTAGTGCTTGACTGTTGAAACCACCATTCAATTGATACAGCATCCGTGAGAGTACAACATGTTAAATTTAAATCCTTATTAAGGGCTACATATAATGTGGTATTTTGTAAATGAGGTATAAGTTGTCCAACAGGAGGTGTTTGGTCATCACTCGATTTCGCGACAATTAAATTCATAAAAAACTGCCGATGTACTTTGACGGCGTATTGGTTGTGGGCAACACATCTAAAAATTATGTTTAAATATTTAAATAATAGTTAATTTATAAGTGTAATCACACCTAAAAGTTCAAATTTGTAACAAACAAAAAAAGTAACGATATCGATTCTGAGGTACTGAAATATTCGGTTTAAAACTGGGATATTTTAAACACGATTAAGCATCTTTTACTTTTGTAAGTGCGATATTTTAAACAAAATTGCGCAACAGATGGCGCCAATTGAATAAAATTTGTATTTTTACTTTGTGGAATTACATTGTTTTAAACACCTTTTACAGAGCTTTACAATAATTTTTGGAATTTTTTATTAATTTTAAAATTTTATCCAGGGATGGGTACCCACATATATATATATAAAGTAAATACATAAACCATAACTGAAGCACTATTAAAAAAAGGAGTCTTACAATTGGTGTGGAATACTTTCAAAGCAAAATCCAGCCAAATATTGTCAGAACGCCCCAGGAAGTGGGGGCACAGCTAGTAACAAATAAAAAGGTCGATTAGTAGCAAAGTTATTGTGATTGAATCTTTGTATCCGGAAATGAATTATGAATTAGTAGGCTCCACAAATACTAAAAATAGTTTTTCCGTTTGGGATGTTAATCTGCTGCTATTTATATTTTTTAATCCCAAACTTATTCCTTTATTTTTAAAGACAGTGTTTGGAAATTCGTTACAATTATTAAAGCAGCAAAAAGAAATTTATTAATTTGCATTTTTAAAATAAAGTCGGCAATTTAAAGTTTCCATTGTTTAGAAGCAACTATATGACTTTGTGGTTACGTTTACTGACCACTGCTAATTAAGAATCCATGAGAGCAGATTGGGTATTTACTGAATTGTTAAGGATAACTTCTAGGTACGACGTTAGACATAACGCACAATTATACCATCTGCACTTTTAACTTCCTTTCTCTTTTTATTTGCTTAGTTACGCATTTCTTTTCTCTAACGCCGCTGTGTCTTTGTTTCACTATCTATTACCCTCTTCCTGTACGAAATAGAAGCGCACCTAAATAAGAAACAATTTTTAATTATGAGTTGGGCCACGCGCTATTTTGATCGATGTGTGATGTTATCGAAAATTATGAAAATCCTCAATCATGAGCTAATAATAATTACGAGTATTATTAAAAATTATTTTTAATAATTATTATAAAAAGGGTGGATTCAATTACAATTAAAATTACAGGTAATAAGTAATTGCATATTCTCCATTACACATTACAAGTAATTGTAATTTAAATCAGGGACCAAAATCAATTACAACTACTTGTAATTTGTAATTTAACATTTTCAATTATGCATTACATGTAATTGTAATTGGAAATTTTCGATTATATATTACAAGTAATTTTCAATTACAAATTACACGTAATAAATGAACACAAAAAAAAAATTACAAATAATTGAATGGAAGCAATAATCATTGCTTGAAAATTAATAGAATTCAGTTAAATTCTTAAAAAAATTTCATTACATGTGTATATAATTGAATTTTTTCAATTTCGCTTACATGTAATTTGTAATTGGTTTTTTTAAATTACAAATTACAAGTAATTTTAATTGTAATTTTTCAATTATAAATTTCATGTAATGAGCAATTGCAATTACATATAATGTGTAATTGTAAAAATTTTAATTAAAATTACAAATAGTTAATGTAATTGTAATTGAAAAATTACAGATACAATTACAATTGAATTACAATTACAATTAATTGAAAAATTACAATTACAATGTAATTGTAATTAAAAAATTACAATTACAAATAATTGCGTAATTGGATGTGTAATTAATAACAAACTGTAATTGACATCCCCAAGCGTGTTATTTATATACGTATGAAATGGCCTTTGACTTGAACTATTTTAATACCTGACGTAATTATTAAGTCATCTTGTTTTACACAAGGTGAACTAGAATTAACAGAAGAATTAAATAACAGAGTTCTTAAGGCACCAGTATAAAAAAAAACACAAATTGGTAACCTGCTTCTCTTTTTTGAAGTCGCTTAATAAATAGTTTCAGTTAATTTGAGTTGACTTGACGCCCTTCTGAAGAGTTTACATTTCCACAAGGTGACATTTTCTAATAGCTTAGATTCTTGTTTAAAATATTTTTTGTTAATGGAAACTTGTGAAGGTACAGAGGACAAGATAATTCTACGGAATAGGAATTTTAATTTTATTATTAAATATTTTCCACTCTAATTGTTTAGATTCTGTTCGCAAATCTGTTCCAAAGACGGAAAGCGTTAACAAGAAACTGCCTCTCGAAGATTTGACTACTTCAGTCAACACGTTTATAACTTAAACACGAATTGACTAAAATCACCGCATTGATGCAAATGTCATACTGTCTACAAAGCACGAAGTAATCCACTGTCTACAAATTTTTTAATAACTGTCGGAAGATATTGACAATTTTAATTTCTCCGAACTCAGAGTTAAGTTTAGCAAAAGAAATCATATGATTCAATCAGAAAAAAATCTGACGGAACTCTGTCCTACTCGATAATCGTTTTAAAATGGTGATTTAAGTCCCACACTATTATACAAAAAAAAAAAAAAAGATGTTGCAATACTGATCGCAAGGAGAGAAATATTTTATATTGTTTTTTCTAAATGATTATCAAATGGTATGTCACACACCTACCCTTCTAATTCGCTCTATCAGACTTTTGTACTACACTTTCCATTTTTGAACTAATGAGTATAAAAGTGAATCCATGACCTTTAAGAACATTTTGTATAGGAAAGAAAATTTTATTTAGCGAAATACAAAAAACAACTTGTTTTAAAACTATGTTAGTTAATCGAATAATTTTTATTCGAATTATAAACCTAATTCTTAAGCAGGTATTAATATCAGACATTTAACAAAGTAATTAAGACTTTATAAATTTTATATGTTACGGCAGCTGTTTATGTTGAACGTTAATGTAATTAGAACAATTATTTCTGTCAACCAGCCAACTGAAAACAAGTTCTTCACTTAAGATTATTAAGCGTAAATAAGAAATTTTAAATTGTTTTGTAGTGAAAATACTTTCTTAATTACTTTAATAAAAAGAGGTTAAAAAAAGAGATGCGGTTAAAAAGTAAAAAAAAAAAACAGAAATCTTTTTTAATAATCCTACATGTGAACATACAGTGGGTGATAATAAACATTCCATTCCGTAATTTTATTTTTTATTAAAATAAAAAAAGTTTCCAAACAATTGTCACTCACTGTATATACGAGTAATTAAAAATGCTTACCTGTATCTCCCAGCATTTTCTGCTTTAACTTGTCTCAAAACCAAACTGCCATTTCTTAAGGATAAAAAACTGTTGAAATAAAAAAAAAAGTAAATAAAAATTCAGATAAAATTTAATAGAAGTAGATTTTATTTTAATTTTATACACATTAATCGAAGGAATTTAAATGTCATTTAACGAGCGAATTTAAAAAATATTAATGCATAAAAAAATAATAGCAATGCACAGTTCGTTTTCATTCTCTCTAAGTAGAAAGAATATTTTTTTTTTTACAAAAGAATATTTTTATTAAAGAAAAAGAAATAGTTCGACTAAAAAAAATTTCAATATGCAATATTAATTATAGCAATTTGTGATTGCTGAGATATTACAATTTTCATACGAACGAGTCTAGTAAAAATAAAAACTTCACTTCGATTTAATGCTATAACTCTTTTGTCTCTACTCGCCTGTTTTCATTAAAAATTTTCGATAACGATACATTTCCATAAAACCATGTTACGTTGGCGGGTGGAATACTAAAAATAGGACAATTTAATGTAAATGAGAAGCCAGACCATGCTGTTAAATTAATATTGCCAGGACGTCGTTTAAGAACTGCAAAGAAATATTAAAAATTAAAAGAATAAAACTAAAATTGAAATAAAATAGAAATAAACTCTTAAAGAATATTTACAAAATATACAATTTTATGAATATTTAGGTCTTAAGCCTCTGTTCGAATATGCGCAAAGTGTTGAGTAACATTCATTATTTTGTTTGACACTGCAAAAAATAATTGATTACAATTCCGTGCGAAAAAAGTACTGCTCATATTGTTTCGCAGCTGCAAAAAAATTTTGTGAGAAACATTTTTTAGTTGGAAAAACACGCTGCTAGAAACATTTCGTGACTTTTTAAAGATGGACAGCGCACAGTGGGGCAGAATCAGAATATTTTGAATCCAAAATTTTACATGCGCATAGCAGAGGAGCATCTGAGCTTAAGTTTTGACTCTGAGCACCAACGAGTTGCCAAGGTGGCGCAAATTTGGGTACCTTGCACCTGCAAATTCCTTTAGAGCTTGATATTTTTTTAATTTTTCTTTGATTTTGAAAAATTATAATTACATGGTTTTAAAGGTCTAGTTAATACCTACAAAACGATGATTAAATCTATAATATACAAATTTTAAATTTTTCGGTACTCTTTTGTCTAGTTTTCCCAAAATATTGAGTACAATTTTCAGAAATTTTTTCGTAGTTAGCGAGCTAAATTTCAGGATTAAACCTTTTCTGAGCTAAAAACTAGACGATATTCAATTTAAAAATTCCAAAATTATTGCATTTTTGTGTATTTTAGCCTAAAAAGAGTTATCAATTTTTTTTTTTTTTACTAGAAAAAAATTTCTTAAGGAATATATAAAAATTTGATATTTTTGTGTGAGCTAACTACTTATATATGTACTTATATTATATTATGTGCGTACGTTTAAACCAAATTTCATGTAAAATTTATCATCCTTTTGAAAGAAGATATGATCTATTTTATATCGAAATTTTGACTTTAAACTATATATTATAAAATCGCAAAGCTGGGATTGGAAAAAGAAGGCTAAAGAATTCAAATTTTGGGATTTTTGATCTTTATTTTGATTCTGCCCTACTGTGCAGCGTAATACTTCAGCAACGTTATTTCTTATTTATTTATGAGATGAGAAATGGTAATACCTAAATGATTAAAAACTGATTGATAGGTAATTCTTAAACTTAAGCAGTATTTTTATAACAAAAACAAATTTTTTATTGAATCATAAAGTACACCACAGGGTTATATTTTAAATTTTACACGAATAAATGGCCTGCACTTCTTTGTTGGCATAAACGCATTGTTTTGTCAAACTATTTCATAACCATTTACCATTATTGTGGCTTAATTTAATTAATGCATTGCTCCTTCATTGTAAGGATTAGCATAGATCATTTTATTTTAAATAACCCAAAAACTAAAATCTTTGTGTTTAAAATCACACGATTAATGAGACCAATTCTGATCAGCGAAAAAAAAGTACACGACCTTCATGTGTTTAGTAGTAATTAAAAAAACAAGCTGTATTATTTTCAAAAAAAAAATTGGAATGTTAGAAGACTCCATACATGGATGTTAAATCAGTCCACATGATTACAAATTACAAAATCTAGACCAGGTTAGTTGATTTGGTCAAAAATCGAAGAACACACACAAACGTGACTAACGAACAAACTACTAATTTAAATTCGCTGATAATGCCAACATATGACTTACACATGTGTACCAATATAACAAAAAAAAAAATCGATAATCGAATGTATACAGCCCGCGGAAACTCAAATTGTGTCCCTTTATTTTGAACAGATTCCGTATATTCTTTTATAAAATCAAATAACAAAAAGGTCACAAATCACCCCAATTTAATAAAAAACGTAATTAGTATAATAAGATTTGTAACATTAAAGGTCTTAATAAATAGTTAAGTTTAAATTATGTAAAAAACTTACCCGGATACTCCACCAAAATACTCTCCGACAGAACGGCTGTTTCATTGGCATTGATTTTACAGCGATAGTGGCCACTGATTTTCTCGTCGGCTAGGATTCGAAGCGTTCCATTGCGATAGAGATAGAAGTTATTTTGTTTTCTATTCTTAATAATGTTGTCGTTGAAAAACCATGTGAAAAAATAATTGGTTTCATCTGAAAAGAAAAGTGAAATATTTATTAAACATTTTTTTAATGGATTAAATATTATTTTTTTTTTTAAATTAAAACATAAAACTAGTGAATCACGATAAAGTGAATCACGATAAAATTAAAGTTCAAAATTTGCTTAGTCTTTAATTCATTTAAAAATTATATCTATATCTTCTATACATATAATAAAGTAGTAACTCATTTCCGTCTGTCTGTATATCTGTCTATCTGTTTTTCATTTACGTTCGCATCACGTAAGATCTACCGAATGGATTTTAAGAAAATTTTGTGTGGAGGTACCTAAATATCCTGGTCCCAATATAGGTTACTTTTTTTCCGCAAAAATATCTTATTTCCAAGAGAAAGTGGAGAAAAAGCAGTAAAAGTACGCAGTTGAACTAACCAGATATGAATACTTTATTTTTTATAAAGTAAAAAAATACATAACTGATATGTAGCATATCTTAAGGAGGAACTAAGTACTGCTTAGTATAGCACGGTACCTTTAATTTTTGAAATTTTAAAACACAGATCGTTTTAACTACTTAGTACGGCACGGCACCTTTAATTTTTGATATTTAAACACATATGGCGCTAAAACATATGAACTACTTACTGCCAATTAGCCAATTAAATAAAATTTGTATGTGTTTTAAGTAGCGTACGTGTTGTATAATTTGGTTATTTTGTGAAATACATCCTTAGGTAATTATGTGATTACATTATTTTTGTTATTTAGCGTTAATTTTTAAAATTTGGTAATAATATTACGATTTGAGTATGACTATAAAATTCTGTTATTGTTAGTTTCTTCTAGTTTAGTTGCATTTTTCTCTAATAGGTGCTACTCTATATATGTAAGTAAGTCTTACAATAGTTGTGGACTACTTTCAAAGCAAAATATTATAAAATTGCAATAATCCAGTAAGGAATTATCATGTATATTATATTTATATAATATTAGATGTGCCCGCCACTTCGTCAAGGTCCTTGCAATATTTTGTTCGATTTTGCTTTGAAAACAATCTACACCAAAGACCCTTACTTTTCTTTATATAAAGGTTCTCGTCCTTACTAAAATATCTGCAGCCACAAACTATGCTTATCGGTTAGTGCCTCACTTATGGAGTATATATGTAAGGGTCTCATCCTTACTAAAATAACTGCGTACTTTCACTGCCTTTTTTCTACTTTCTCTTGAAAATAACATATTTTTGCGGAAAAAAAATTCCAATATTGGTACCTCAAAAAATTTTGCTAAAATCCATCTAGTAGTATTTACGAGATGCGAAAACAGACAGAAAGGCAGACAGACAGGAAATGAGTTACTATTTTATTATATTTATAGATAATTCCTTGATATCTGGCCTATGTCATAGGTTCTAAGGTCCAACATTGTAATTAATAGCAAATTTCTGTTGTGGTCCAACAGAATTAAAACACAGTTTTAAAAAAATATACTTCAAGGTTTTATTAGAAAATAAGTAAACTATTTATTCTATGACAAAGGTTAAGAAAAGAGTGTAAGTATAAACCTTATTAATATGCATAATTCAGCATAAAAGCAGCGGGAATGGAACAGCTGGAGTAAAAAGATATTATCGTGTACCTACCGAACTATAATAGGCACCTTGCTTAGAAAAGTCTTATAGAATCAAACTGAACACAATGAACTTAAAAGCAGTCCAACTAAGCTGACTTATGTGATATTTCTGTATTACAAGCAAGCGGTACGCCTGAAAATTTTATATAGGAATAACTCTCAAAATTGAGTACTTTTCATACATATATTCTAGACGATTTGCTTGCTTGCAATACAGAAACAGCACATTAATGATGAGTTGAGTTGAGTGATTATTTCAATTGAATTAGTTCATGCATGAAATACACATCTCTGTTTAAAAGAAAATACCAGTTTACCTTGGGAGCCAACTATATCACAGCGAACAGGGGGATCCAAAATGGTCTATCAGTATTTTGCTAAATTAAAAAAATCTTAGTAAATTTTAATTTTTAAATTACTATAACATTTTGGTTTTCAAAGATTTTAATGTAAACAAATTTTGTATAATTATGTGAGACGCTAAAACAAGATTCCACATATTATCACGTAGATTTAATTAAAGCAGAAATACCGAAACCTGCAGTAACGTATGTATTTAAAGTTGCCCAAAACTTATCAAAATCCGCTGGTCCGTAGCACACGTGTTTACATTCGATTAAAAATAAGTTATATAGATTCTCTTTGCCGAACATCAGAGGGATGACTCTGATAACTAATCATTTGATAACACAATTTTTGTCTAGCACGCGATGGTATTAAAAAATATATTTGTTTTTTTTTTCTTTTATACTTAAGATATGAAAACATATTTTTAATTTAAATACATCAAAGATACAATAAATAAAAGTATAAAATTAATAAAAACTAATTAAATTAGTGTTAATATTTTTTACGAGGCTATTTACAATTACTATTCTTTTACTTATGAAAAGGCAAGTTAACAATATGTAATTACTTACTTTGATAGTAGGACTCATCTATGGTGGCCTTACACTGGAGATAATGTGGCTTGTGTGGATGCGTTATTATCAGTCTTGTAATGGAGGGACTTTCAATTTGTAAAAATGGTCTTTGATTTATTGGATTGGCGTTAACTGAAAAGAAAAAAAATAAATAAATTAAATTTTTATTTGAGATTTACAATAATATTAATTTGAATTGGCAAAATCAATTGAGTAGAAAAGAATAATTTAAATAAACGGTTAAACAAACAAATAAATAAATATCAGATTTAGAAATAACAAGGTGTGATTACCAGTATAGAGAATTGAGGTCAACCGCTTTAAATCATTTTTAAATTTTAATTTGTTGCACATTTAACCGTCATAACTTTAAAAACGTAGTTGTTAAAGTTATTCATTTCGAGAATATATTTCTGTTTGTAAATCTCAAACACTTCAATTTAGATCGGGAAATTAGAGAAAAATCATTATGATCTGGATGAATTCGAATTAATTTTAATATCAAAAGTAACAAGTAACAAAATATCTATGCGGTAATAGCAAATAATGCCTAAGCAGTAAAATACTAGTTTTAAGTGCAATTTTATGGGAAATAAAAATTTAGTTTTAATCAACATGTACCAAACAAATAAATAAATAAATAAATCTATAATTTTATCAAGTTTTTTTCTTCTCCTGTAAAGTAGGAAAAAGGTTAGTTGGGGCCTTTCTATATTAAGGTATCGATATGTAGATATGTATTTGGTTTATTACACAGTGCAACACGGAAAAAATAACCATATACGTACACCACTACGTGATAAAAGACCAAAAAAAAAAAAGACCCCTGTCTCCCAGTTTTGCCCAAAGTCCTCAAGGTTTTTTTTATGGGCCCTTAAAGATGTGGGGCCTCGATGTAATTTTTGCAATAAAATGATCATTTACTCAAGCTCATATTTTGCAAACCGTTTGGAATTTTGATATACTCTCTGAGGCAAAATTGTAGCTCTTGTCATAAAGAACAAAAATTGTTAATATATAAAATCAAAAAAAACTTCATCTTCAAGGTCAAAATCGCAAAAAACTTTAAAAAATTCAATTTTTTTTACCTTTTTTCCCCTGTTCAGGTCCATAGGTAGCAAACCGTTCAAAATTCAAGGAAATAAATAATCAACTACAAAAATGAACCTAAGATCTCAATAAACAAATTTCTAGAACATATGAACTTCCTAGGAATGATTCTTAACACCGTTTAGGTAGCGCTTTTGCGGCTACCTATGTTTTTCACTTTTGCTGCTACCTAAGCGCTACCTAAACGGTGTTAAGAATCATTCCTAGGAAGTTCATATGTTCTAGAAAGTTGTTTATTGAGATCTTAGGTTCATTTTTGTAGTTCCTTTTTACACTTTTTACTTAAAATTCTGTTGTCATATCCTTCCGGTGAAGACGTTCGTCACTGATCAGTACTATTTAAAACGTGGCTTGATATACTTACATCGAAAGCGCTCGCCAATTCTATCAAACAAACAGCCGGTGACGACGGTCTTCATCGGAAAGTATACCATTATTTTACAATATATATTTAAAATAAGTAAGAGTGCTATATTCGGCCGAATCTTCTTTACAGATATACATATGTATGTATGTACAAAATTGATTTGATTTAAGAGACAAACGCATTAGAAAAAAAAGAACTGCGCTTTTTATCCACTAATCAACAAAATCTTGTATACGGTATATCGTCACTTAAAATGCCTAACTATAGTATGGAAAAATTTTATAGAAAATTTTTTTGTAAAAATTTTATAGAAAATTTTTTTGTAAAAATTTTATAGAAAATTTTTTTGTAAAAATTTTATAGAAAATTTTTTTGTAAAAATTTTATAGAAAATTTTTTTGTAAAAATTTTATAGAAAATTTTTTTGTAAAAATTTTATAGAAAATTTTTTTGTAAAAATTTTATAGAAAATTTTTTTGTAAAAATTTTATAGAAAATTTTTTTGTAAAAATTTTATAGAAAATTTTTTTGTAAAAATTTTATAGAAAATTTTTTTGTAAAAATTTTATAGAAAATTTTTTTGTAAAAATTTTATAGAAAATTTTTTTGTAAAAATTTTATAGAAAATTTTTTTGTAAAAATTTTATAGAAAATTTTTTTGTAAAAATTTTATAGAAAATTTTTTTGTAAAAATTTTATAGAAAATTTTTTTGTAAAAATTTTATAGAAAATTTTTTTGTAAAAATTTTATAGAAAATTTTTTTGTAAAAATTTTATAGAAAATTTTTTTGTAAAAATTTTATAGAAAATTTTTTTGTAAAAATTTTATAGAAAATTTTTTTGTAAAAATTTTATAGAAAATTTTTTTGTAAAAATTTTATAGAAAATTTTTTTGTAAAAATTTTATAGAAAATTTTTTTGTAAAAATTTTATAGAAATTTCTTTTGTAAAAATGTTATAGAAAATTTTTATGTAAAAATTTTATAGAAAATTTTTTGTAAAATTTTTTTTGTAAAAATTTTACAGAAAAGTTTTTGTAAAAATTTCATAGAAAATTTTTTTGTAAAAATTAAAAAAAAAATTTCTGTAAAAATATGATAAAAAAATTTTTTTGGAACGCGTTTATTGAAAATATTTTTCTAAAAATTTTATTAAAAACTTGGAGTAAAAATTTTATTGAAATTTATTTGTAAAAATATTAAAAAATCTTTTATAAAAATTTTATTAAAAATCTTTTGTAAAAATTTAATAGAAAATCTTTTAAAAATTTTATTAAAATTTTTGGGAAGTTTTATTGAAATTTTTTTGTAAAAATATTATAGATTTATATTATATTTTTGGAGAATTTTTTTCAAAAATTTTTGGAATAAACTTTTTGTAAAATATTTAGAATTGTTAAAATCTTTTGAAATGTTATTTTTAAATTTTTTTTTACATTTTGGGTAATTTTTTTAAAAATTTCGTTGGAGAATTTTATTTAACCATTTTTGAAATTTTATTAGTCGAACTATTTATATTACATACAATGAAATTTGTAGTCAAGCTTGAGTTCGTTCTATTCCTTCTAAGAATGAATAAATTAAATTACAAATTAGGTGATATTATTAAAGAAAAATTGGGAAAATTTAATTTTTTTGAACTCCAGCAAAACGGAATGCACATTTTCTATTCAGTCATTTTTTTTTTTGAACATTTGTTTTAATTTTTTTTTTTTTGTAAAAATTAAGAACTTTTTGCAATATATGTATATTGCATTAGAATGGTCAGACAAAAGCAAAATAATCATTTAAAAAAATTTCATCATATTGGCATCTCCCCCTCAATGTACCTTTTGACTGCTCCTGGTTACCAGCGGATCTATTGGCTTCCTCTATTGCTTTCAATAAAGGCATTTAATAAAAATCAAAGCAGAAAAATCTTACCAGCCTAAAAACAAACAGAAAATTGTCCCCGGGGGTTATGTACGCATTCCTTGCGATCTACTTGTCGCAGTCTAATATTTATGTAACAAAAAAAAAAATGCAAAAGAGAATCATTAAAATCGAAAAAATAAAAACAACGTGAAAAATATAGGTGGGCATGGAATAAAGCGAAAGCCTGACATTTCTGAAGTTCGAGAAAAGGAATTATTCTATTATAATTTTTCGAATTTGTTTGTTATTCCTAATTAAAGGTCTAATGAAATATAGCCGACTATTATCTATATCTAATTTGAGTTAAAAAATGTTTCCTAAATACCAGTTGATGTAAATTTTTATTTCTTATATCCAATACTTCGATGCAATTATCAATAGCAATATTATGTGTTTCACGTTTATTTTATTTTAACAACCAAATAAAAACAGCTTAAACAAGATTAACTACCATTCATTATTCATGCATTTGAGTAAAAAAATATATGCAAGTTTGACTTATACATACTTGCAGTGGCTACTCCCTCAACTTTACGTTTCCACGGCCTATGCAGATAGATACTCTTATGTATGTATGCATGAGTGTGTAATGATTCCTGTTTAATTTGCGTATTTCTAATATTATTGAGTTTGTATTATTATTTTCTTGCTTTGCCATTACTTTACGCACATGCGTTGAAGCATTACGATGCAGGTTTGACTAGACCAGCGTCTTAAGTTGCTGCACCACCTTTTTTCGACACTACCATCTGGTAATGATTTAGGTGTTACAAAGTTTTGGTGCTGGTGACGCAAGCGTTTAAAGGAAAAAATGTAGTAAAAGATACAGTTAAAATCTTTCTAGCATATGCCAATTTTAATTACGCAATTCAATTTTAAGCTAAAGAGTGATTTTTTTTTAATAGAGACAAACTAAAACTTAAAGTTTTCAATTTATCGAAAATATAAATCTGCTTGTTTAAGTGGCTGTTGGAATTCGGATTTACTGAAAGGATTTAAGAGGTTGACAATAATAAAATTTCTGGGAATAAAAAAACTAATACGAGGGTTGCTATTAATATTTTGAGAAATGGCGTCAAAATCTGACATTAGAATAACAAAGCATAACATCTAAGGTTAGGTTATGTTACCAAGGGTTGTGACAGAAATGGCACATCCACTCGGAAATTTAGCTAACTAACTCTTAAACAAACCTATTACTCAGCCACCAGAGTTCCTTCATGAAGCTGACGACATTATCTAGTTTGCACCGAGCGATGTCGTAGAGCCCTTCGAGAAAGTTTTCATATCGTTTCTAAGTTTGTAACCTATCACAACTTTTAGTACATTCTTGTTCAAACCTAGAAGTAGCTTAGTAGCATCAAGTCTAGTCCAAATTGCCCGTGAGACTCCGCAATCCTACCTAACTTCCCACGACCGGGCAGTTCTTTGGGTAGTAACCCAATCGTACAACTAAAGGTGTCCTGCTGAAATCAAACTTATTGATTTAGCCCAGGAGTAAACATCTAAGTATCTTACATTTTAAAATAGTTTTTTTTTTTGAAAATTTTAATTATTATTAGTCGAACTGTTTTATGTATTACATACAATGAAATTTATAATCAAGCTTAAGTTCGTTTTTATTCTCTCTAAGAAAGAATTAATTAAATTACAAATTAGGTGATAATATTAAAGAAAAATTGGGAAAATTTAATTTTTAGACACCAGCACGAGTGGAATGCACATTTTCTAGACAGCCACGTCCGTCATCAGCACTACTTGTATCTAATCTACTTAGGGTAGTGTTTTTTTTTAGTTGTAAGCATCATCTATTTAACCAACCAAACCCAGATAAATTTGTAATTTAATTAATTCTTTCTTAGAGAGAATAAAAACGAGCTTAAGCTTGATTATAAATTTCATTGTATGTAATACATACAATTTCTAAAAATAGTTTTTTAATATATTTGCCAATTCTATTTAAAAAAAAAAAAACTTAAAAAATCTTTAGCATATTTATCAAAAAATTGAATTATATTTTTCATGCAATTTTCATATGAATTAACTCAACATTGTTCTAGTCAACTTTTACCAATACTTGAGGATGAAGCACACAGTGCACCGTTAGAATATAGAAGGCAGATGCTGTGCGATTAATGCAAGACCGGCATATCACCAATAGAGAGATTTGCTACAGACAGGCTAAGAGTAAGATAGGTCCTTTGCCACGTATGAGTTTAATTATTGAATGTCTCGCCATCTGGTTTAAGGATTTATGTCATTCCTTGACTAATATTTCTTACCTTTATGATCCAGTTTATTAAAAAGATCATATTTTTTTCAGTTTGTAATGAATCAAAACGAAGTTTTTTATCATAACTTCTGATCCCACCATGGTCCCACTCTAAAATGTTTGTGATGTATGTACTCACTAAGCCACATTAAAAAAAATATGTGTAAATTTTAAAATTAAATTTTTAAAATGAAAAACACACTTCTTCTTTTTTTAAATATAAAAAAAAAAATTGTTAAGTATTAGTTTTTTTCATGATTGATATTAAATTAAAGCGAATGAAATCCCCTTTAAAATGAGCCCTTACTCAACTGTTTAGAGCTTACAGAACTGGAATTAGAATATATTTCAGCCTAAAGTAGATATGCAAAAAAGCGATATATTTCTGTTTTTATAAGGTTATAGCTAAAAAACTGTAAGAGATAAAATTTTTTTAAATTATATTTGGATTCAGGGAGTCAACGAATATAAATAAAAAAAGTTTCAAATAAAGAAGGGGTGAATTCTTTTAAATGCATGCTTTGGTGGTGTCTCTACAAGAGTGAGGAGCTGCTTTGAAAATTGATGTAATCGAATGAAAAACTGTATTGACTTACATGTAGAATACTTTTTAAAACTAAACTCCTTCGCGAAATATATGTATATGCATATGTATGTAAGGGGGTTGGATTGCCAATAGATATATGTATGTACATACATACTTATTCATCAGCCATCATATTAACTAATTTATCAAATAATTTAAATTAATTATTAGTTTAAAAAAATAAGCTGCCTTCGATACGAATTTCGCTAATTAGTCAAACAAATTCATGAGGAAACCTTTCAGAAAATTTATAAAAATTCGAGTGAGAATTAAGACGCCCACTTAAACATTTTTACATTTTTTATATTATTCAAAAAAGTTTAAGTTTATATTCATAAGTCCCTCTTGTCAAAAATTTAGTTTACTCGAATAGAAAAAATAAAGTTTTTACACATTTGTAATTTTGAAGAAAAACAATTTTTTATTTAAGGCCTGAACTAGTAAACAAATTTACTTGTACAAAGGTAATGGCAAGCTAAAAAAAGAAATCTAAAATTAAAATAAAACTTTCTTTTTTAATGAGAACTGAAATTAACAATTATTTTTTTAAAGTGTTTGAAACATTTGTGAAGTCCGAGATTCCTAAAAAAAAGCATTAAAATTTGAGAAAAAATTTTTCTTAAATTATAATCTCTTAAAGGCGTTAAAATATTTTCATTTGTTTCAAAACATATAAAGACACAAACTAATTTGCAGTGGCTATTCTTTTATCATAATTGCTTTTAACTTGAAAAAATGTTAAGCACGAAATTGGTTAACACTGATCTTCATCGTCGTTCTAAATAAAAAAAAAATTGTTTTTCTTTTTTTGAACCATGAGAAGAAGAAATACGTTTACATGTGACTGACTGAGTGCAACAAATCAGCACGCGTTATAAATATTTATTATTTTTTAATACGAGTTTTAATAATTTCTTGGACTCGTACCTTATTTAAAATCTTTTAACAAACAAAGCACAAATTAAATAAAATTTGTTTTGAATTAAAATGAAATGTTTTTTTGTGAGTTGCGTGTGGTGAATAAAATTCTTGAAGAAATATAAAATTTATCATTGGTGTTAACATAATTTTTGTATGAACTTGTTTTTATAATTAATTTTATTATTATCAAATAAATATTTCGCTTTTTAATTTATTGTATATGTAATATATTGTTTTAATTTTCATGATTTATGAAAACGGCTTCATTTACTCACTGGCGCCAATTTCATTTGTCTGATTTTCTTTGCAGAACACATTCTCGCAAAGAGAGTAGACGAGACCTCCTACTATTTCGCGAATAAAAATGTTTATTACTTTGTAATTTGCGAAGATAATATTATGCAATTGTTGTTAATTTTATAAATTATTTTTTATCTTATTATTGTAACGAGTCAAATACAAATTTTAATGAACTAAACTTAAATGGAGCTAAGCAACTAATGAAATACGTATAGGATAATAAAAGACTAAAGTTTATTTCTTTTGGTATGTACAAAGTACATACATAGACGATAAGACTGAAGTTAATTTTAGGCAGGTGTAGGACAAAGAAAAAATATTATCGACGGCAGCGAACTATCGGCTGCGACTCTGTCAGCTCGGTTCTTTGCTTAAAAAAAACAACCCTGATAAAATGTTATCGTTTAGAAAATTTTCTAAAAATAATTTGGCAAGTCGGACATTGGATGAGCTCCATTTTTAAAACTCAATTTTTTACTGGAGGAGAACCATTAAACTCAAGTTTTTTCACTGGAGGAACACCATTAAACTCTTATTAATTTTACCTAGCTGAATTTGGAGTCTCGCTTTCTATACGAAGGTATAGGTCGCGCTGCAGATTTTGGAGGAACCTACAGCAATCACAACCTGGCGCTTTGGTTTCGTACCTTTGCCATTTACCAATTTTTTTTTTGTCAGAATCCAAAAACATAAATTATTGCGTATTACGGGATGTCAAATTTCTTTCCGTATTATTTTGCGTTTTCATAACAAATTGCACACTAACATAATATTTTAGTTTTTGACAAAGCTTAGTACTCAGTATTATAGTGTGAAACGGGCTTAACTGTGAAACGGGCTTAACTGAGAAACCACACAAAACTGTCATATGGACAATGAAGTGCGGGTTTTCCGATCTCCTGATGCGGCTGTTTTGTTTGTTAACATAGCCGCTGATTCAAAATTCGCCTCGTCGGAAAAGATGATTTTTCGATAAAATTCCATGATATTTTGAAATAAGTTTGCATTACTTTCAAACATTGGTCAAGCGTAAAGCGACTGATTTTGATCCGCGTAGGATGACACTGCCAGAAAGTCACTATTTCGTACAAAAAAAAATCTAGCAGTATCAAAATAACAAGATTTAACAAATACTTGTGTTTAGACCACCTTTAATATATAATTTTTTCAACTTTAAAAACGAAATTTTTTTTAAAGCGATAATTTGTTTTTTATTTAAATTTAGTTTTTAATTTTTTAGTTTTGGCTCAAAAGCCGTGTAAGTAGAAGCAAATTAAAAAAAACACGATATTACCTTTAGAAAACTAAGAAGGGCGAAAATTATTTAAGAATAAGAAAAACTCTTGTAACAAGTTGCACGCACTTTTATTTATATGCCGTTTTAAAACATTTATTTATGATGCGTTAAATTAATGTTAAATGTGCGATTAATCTTAAATATAAAAATTAATTTGTTACACATCCATCACACAGACTATACAAGTTTATTAAAAATGGCAAGAAAATTGTTATTGTAGATTTTTCCCATTGAAAAACTCTTGGACTCACATTTATATAACTCACCACATGTTTATGTGTGTGAAGATAAATACTTCGAGTTAAATACGTTTTTGAAAAAATATAGCATGCGATAAAAAAGTTTTCTCACACACTCAGTACGTATTCTACACATATTTTCAGACTATTTTAACAAATATGGTTGCTGTTTCAAAAAACATACTTTCGGCTTGGAGCATGCATGCCGTAAAGAAGAATTAGATGACAAAACCGAATTGTACATTAGACGTAAACCATGAACAGCATGCTGCCCTTATTAAAATAAGTCAGTCAACTGGTAGTTAGACTCACACACGTAGGGTTCCGTACTACGTTCAGTTTAACTCAGGCCCATGTCTTATGGGACACCCTTTAATTTTTTATATATTTTTTTTTTTTTACTAGAGCATAGTACTAAATACCCTGTGTAAATATCAAGTATCTTTTTAGAAGAGAAGGACAAATTCCTGAAATTCGCGACATTTACGGATCACCCTTTTATTTCTATTAAATTTATTTTCGTTAATTGTGGCTACAGTAAATATCATAAAATATAATCTGTATAAATTTCAGTATATCACTTTTCAAATATAAGCAAAATCGTGTAATTATCGAAACACCCTTTAATTTTTGGTTATTTGTTATAGGGGAAAAATTACATATATGTACATAATCTGCTACATACATAGGTAAATATTTGTCACTTTCGCAAAACCGTTTAATTTATATTTTTTTGCTACAGCGGACATAAATTTATACACTCTATATAAATTTACGCTTAAAGTCATATTCGCGAAAATATCTATCTCAACATCTTTTAAATTTTAGTAATTTTTTTTTAAATTTAGTAATCTATTGCTGTTCAAAAAATAAGGTAATATATGTGAAAAACATGTCACTGATGGAACACCCTTAATTTTTAGTAATTGTTATAGCGCCCGAAGCAACACATCGTACAAATAATGTCACTGTCTTCGTACAAATAACGCAACTATTTTTGTCGAGTTTGTACTAGTGCTGGCAATTTCTGCTACTTTTATTTACTCGATACTATTCAATGCTTATCAAATGGGTACTCAATACTTTTGTTTACATAATAATAACGCACTAGTAGTCACAGATTTTTTGAAGACATTAAATTTTGTATTAAATTTGTTTCTAAAACTATAACGTTAAAAGTATCGAGTAGCTACTTTTGAGTATTGAGTACTCAAAAATACGATCAAATATTTGGTACTCGGCACCCACTATTCAATACTTTGCCAGCACTAGTTTGCACAGGTCATACCGTTTGATATCCAGTTTTATTCGAAATGTGAAACAACTCAATACATAAATTATTATTTTGTGAAAGAAACCCGTAAAATTAGATTCTAATAATAAAAAAAATAAACACAAAACTTTAAAAAACCAAAAATTTTTTGTTACTGGCAAACTTATCATAATTTGATTACTAATAATATATTATGGCTCACGACACAATATTATTTTGGAATTCTAATAAAACTTTGGTTTTGGTTTGTAAATTGTTTAGTTCAAAGCACCAACCATTAATGATTAAATAGTAACAAAAACTAGTTTGTCATAACCATAGTAATGATTAAAACAACTATAAGTTGTTTATCGCTATCATATACTGTCACAGAGAACATAGGATAGTTCTTGTGACCATTCCATAACCATGTTTTTTCACTGCGTGCAGCCAAAAACATCATCGGTCTATATTTTTTTCGAAATGAGCCATAACAGTGTAAGGTGCACGTTATTAACAAACACTCAATGAATTTTTGTTTCCAAAGATCAATGAAGTAAAGATCGATCGACAACTTGTAGTTTCAAAGAGGAGGTACGAAACCATCGAATTACTGAAACGTAATTTTGATGAAATTGACGTATCAAAATATCTTCAGTAAGTCCCCATATTACACGGACAATCCAAAAACTCTTGAGCGATTTGCGGTCAAAATTACTCATCCCAATTATGAAATATCATCCGAAGTGGACATGATATTTGCAAGTCTGTGTTACACAGAAAAAATTTGTTCACCAATCAAAGCATTTAATCAGTTATAAATTAAAGTTCAGTTAATTTTTTATTGAATTTAAATATATATTTGTTCAAAACAGAACAAAAGAAATTGCTAATTAAACAATTAATTGAATATAATAATTATTTATTTAAAACCTTTAATTGGTGAAAATATTTTTTTTGTGTATCTTTTGAATCGCAATAGGGGGATACTTGAATTTTATACATTAGGAAAAGTATAAAGAATAAACATGACTCTTTAAATTTACGTAAAGTGTTTATAACCTTGTCCATAGCAGCAAGTATTAAATAAATTAAACAGAAAAAGATATCCTTCCGACGTTTTTGACGATCATGCTTTTACTTTTTGAACCATTATTTGAAAATAACACAGAATTTGTATTGCTATGTCCGCTATAATAAAAAGTAATCAAAACATTAAATATAAAATGTACATATGCCTTCATACAAGACATGATTTTGACATACATATATTGGTCATGTTTTACTTATTAAATTAATTTTGTTTTTTTTTAATAATTGCTAAATCGTTTTTGAAATTTACTTTTACAATCGAAGTCGATTTGCCTGGTTGTGTGTGGGACGTCGTTTTTGCAACTTTTTTTGCAATAATTTTTTTGTTTCTTCATGTGGATACGAAAAGAAGTGTTATTAACTACCTAAAACCCAATAGAATTTTATTTAGTGCCTTTTATATAAAATATAATACTGGTACGAAATCCTTCGTGTTTACGTCCGACCCTTCGTGTGTAAGTCCGACTTAATTATTGTTTAATATTAAGTAAATTTTTCTCTATTTTGTTAAATAGTTATTCGTTTTTTTAACTTTTCCAATTTCTTATTTCCTTTTGCCTCACGGATAATCGGTTAACTTCTGCAGAAACAAGAAGCTTATTTTTTACAAACATTTTTTTTATTTATTTTTGTAATTTTTCATTCTAAAATGAAGACAGTACGATCTCTGCTATTTTAGTATTTTTCCTCAAGCCACACATTCATAACAAATTCATTGTGACGTCTACTATGCGAAACACAAAAAACAATTTAACCATCAACACGTAAACTATTAGTCAAAATCCAACAAATTAAAGAAAGGAAATAATTGAACCCAAAAAAAAGCTTAAAATTATTCATATGCCAAGAAAAATATTAATTTTCAAAAGACTGAAATGTGGTAAAAATTTTTAATAATACAAATAAAGAGTTTTTGTATTTGAAAGCAAAAACTTACAAAAAAAGTTCGCTAAAAAAGCCATTTTCCCATTTTAACATTTAATATTATAAGATTTTTAATTTTCAATTAATTGACAAAAAAACTCTATTTAAAATCCTCAACTAAATCTAGGAGAGAGAAAATTACGTTAATTTTTCATAATAAAAAATTTCACATGGTGACACTTATACCTGCTCTATATTCATTAAGGCAACAATGTTGCAACAGTTATCAACACCGCCACACCACTGACACTGTAGCATTTTTTTTTGTTCCTTCAATATTGCAGTTGCAAGTCTCTTAAATGTTTACGTTTTAGTTTAATTTTTTTTATCATTACTTTACTGATTGTAACGCATCATAAATCTTCTGTAAGATGGCTTGGTTTGTGGTTTGGTATTGCACCCAAAGCAAATTTAAGATACCGTGGGTAAAATATAAATAAAATATAAATTTTAAAAAATTTTTAAAAAGTAAAAAAAAATTTAAAGTTCAAAAGATATACGTCAGATTAAGTTACCTTTTTTCATGTAATTTCTTTTTGTAGTTATAGCGGACTGCGTCTGTTTAGAATGGTTCTTAAAAAAAGCCACATGAGTCAAAATAAAAAAAAAAATTTAATTTTAAAAAGTAAAATTAAATTTTTTTTCATATTTTAATTACAATTAAAATGTTTTTTAAATTTACATATGTTTTTAAATACGGCTTGGTGAGTACACCATAAAAATTTTAGAGTGGAACCATAGTGTGATCAGAAGTTCATTTTGACTCACTACAAACTTAAAAAAAATAATTTTTTTAAAAAACTAGCAAAAAAAAGTCAAGAAACATTCCTTAAAACTGAAAAATATGCAGTATTTTTAACATAACTTCTGATCCAACCATAGTCCCACTCTGAAGTTTTTATAAGTTTTTAAAAACATATGTAAATTCAAAAAAAAAAAAATAGAAAACACTATGACCACTTTTACACCTTGCAATAAACGCCGCAACTTTTTCATGCAACTTTTTTCTTGATAGTAAGAGGGGTTGGGAGGCAAGCGGGGTTGAAAAAGTTGCATGACAAAGCCTGACGAGGCATTTTTTGTTTTTTGTTTTGGATTATTTTCATTTTATTTTTTTAAAGTGTTGTCTACTTTTTGACTACAGAAAAAAACGATAAGTTATATTTTTGTTTTGTATAAAAAAATTTTTTCCAAATTATAATTTAATATAACTATATATGTATATATAAAAATTTAATTTTAAACAAAAATGTCACAAGAACAAATTGGGCGGTACCCTTAGTTTCGCAGTTACGGACCCCATTCAATTTGTATGTAAAGTATGGTAAATCTCGACTATTTTAGGGTAGAATGAGGTAATATGCGTGCGATTGGAAAGGTTATTAAAATTATTATCCAAATAAAATGAAATTAATAAAAATAAATCAGCCAAATGCGAGTCAGAATCACACAAGTATGGTTTCAAACTATGTTCAGTTTAACTTTAAAAATTCAAGTCTATAATTTTTTACGTCTTATGAGGCATGCTTTAATTTTAGTAGTATAGTACTAAATATCCTGTGTAAATATCAAGTGTTTGCCTACAAGGTTAAGAAGAGAAAGGCAAATTCCGCAACTTTGAGACATTAATATGTATAAATTTTAAGTGTCAATATAAGGTTATATATGTAAAATCGGGTCATTATCGAAACACCCTTTAATTTTTGGTTTTGATATTTGTTCTAGGGGATAAATTTGTACATAGTTTGCGTAGGTGTAAAGTGTCTACCCGTTGCGGTTCAAAAATTAAGCTACAACTATTCGAAAATATTTGCCACTCCGCAAAACCCTCTATTTTTACTTTTTGTATTTTTCCATAAATTCACACAATCTGTATATACTCGCGTTTAAAAAAAACAGTCATATTCGCGAAAACTGCATCACTATCGAAATACTGATTATATTTTAGTAATTATTGTTATAGCTTTATATGAAAATAATAGGAGCCTACCTATTGCGGTAAGAAAGGCAATATAAGTGAAAAAATATGTCCCTGTCCTAACACAGTAATTCACCTCCTGTAAAAATTTAAAGACTCTAACTATTATGGTTCAAAATTTAGACCGTATACATGCAAATCTCCTCACTATTTATTTATATAAATTTTAACTTTATTCCTCTTACTGATTAAGAAATAAACACATATACTTGAAAAACGAGTCTCTTTCGGAACACCCTAAAAGTTTTAGTAGTTGCTGTTATAGCGGCCACAGATATACACCTTCTGTGAAAATTTCAAGAGTTTACCTATAACGATTCCAGAGATAGAAGGCGCTGACAGACGTTGTAGCGAAAACAATCGGGTTACTTTTTACCTTTGGGAAGCATTTTAGGTGAACAAACAAATATTTTTTTTTTAATTTTCATTCTTTTTGTCAGAACATAGACAAGAAAATCCTTTAAAAAAAGCTTTTTTTTTGTGCTTGCTTGATATTTTATAATATTTTTCATTAATGTCAATTTAGTTAGATAGTACTTTTAATTACCATTACAGTGATACTCATATTATCTCATTCCATTAAATAGTTGAGATATACAAAACTTTACAGAGAAACTTTAGGGGTCCGTAACTCCAAAACAAATTAAAATTAATTTTACAACAATATATTACTTATTTTTAAATATTTATAATGTGTGTGTGTTAATATTATATTAAGAATGTTTAATCGCTTAATCATAATAAAATACGTTAAGTTGACAATACAGTTTTTTGTTTATTTATTAAAAAAGAAAAGCATAAAAAACAAAACTTTCAAAAATAAATATTTTGAAAAAATTCAAATGTAAAAGAATACAGGGTTTCGAAGCAACTTTAAAAAAGAATAGGAAAAAGAACTCGGCGTTTGTTGCAAGGTGTAAAAACGGTCTATCTCAATGATTTTTAAAATTTTTTTTTTTAAATATAAGAAAAATATTTTTTGTTTTTTTTTCATGATTGACATCAAATTAAAGCGTATGAAATCCCCTTTAAAATGAGCTATTACCCAACTTCCTAGGGCTTATAAAAGTGGAATTAGAATATATTATTATATTAATCTTTGAGCGCATATGCAAAAACGCGATATTTTCCCACTTTTATAACTGTATAGCTAAAAAACTAAAAGAGATAACATTTTTTCAAATTATATATAGATTCAGAGAGTCGAGGAATATAAATACAAAAAGTTTCAATAAAATCTGAAATAGAGCCAACTTACACCATGACATTTTTCATGAAACTGGTTGCATGCAATTTTAGTTTGTGGGCAAGAGGTGTAGAGAAGCAAGCGGGGTAAACAAAATGGCATGGCTTGAATTTTGAGGGGATTTTTTGACACTTGCTTTGTGCAATTTTCGTTCTTTCAGAGTTGATTTCAAAAAATGAAATTGTTTGGTTTAATTATGTATACATTTCGGTATCATTTTAATAATTTCTTGTAAAATTTCGTTATTTGCTTGTTTCATTTTTATTTATTTTATATTTCAGTACAAGTGCATATATTTTTTTAAAATAACACATAAACAATAAAAATTACGAATATGAAATCAAAAGAAAATATCAAAAACAAATTCAAGCCGATTGCATAAAAAAATTCATCGTAAAAATGTGCCATGAAAAAAATGGCATGAAAAAATGGCATCGTATAAATTCGGTCATAGTCATTTTGAGTGCTTTGTTGATTTGACGTGGAATTGCCCTATAGTGAGATTGCATAGATGTGGAACAACATTAGCGTGTGCACCTGCCGGTTGGCCTAATCCCACGGTGGTCTTACCACCGAGTGAAATTTAAGCGTAAACTAGCGCCCCCGTTGTGTAGTACAGCAACACTTCCACGATATGACGTTGCCGCCAGTATCGTAATTATGTGTGATACAGTCACAATGGGTAGCAATTTATATAATATGGCAAGCCTAAAAGGCAAGCTTAGATTCCATATTATAGCCTCTTGCTTAGGGGTTTGGAGACTATGCAAACTCCGTCCGTTGATCGATCTTAAACCACAACCACCACGTGTACCCCCGAAGGGGACCTTACCAACAACCGGTCACAGAGAGGATAGGCTCTCTGTAGGGCTACTGATTCCCGTGGTACCAGTCCTTTGGGCCCTGGTCGGGCCTCGAACAGGACCCGTGTATTAAAACAACAGACCTTTTCTTCCAGATTTAGGTTCTAGGAACCCTAGCGTCTGGTGCCCCTATTTTTTCCGAGTGAACCGCGTCAAAGCATTTGCAACCTTCTGCAGTGAAATTTGGAACCCCCGGGGGGAAGTGAGATTGCATAACTTTAAATAAAAAATTCTACCATTCTCGTTGACGAATATTTGATGCACTGTGTGGCATATGGCTCAGTACTGTTGAAAAAGCCCGCCGTTAAGGATAACGCTGTCAGCGATCATATTTTTAAATTTCTCGTGAATTTTTCTCACTACAAATAAGGCGTTTAAGACATGTTTCAGTTAAGAATTATTAGGCAACTTAAGCGCAGACATCAGGAAATAATGCTACCATTTAGGTATTATTTTAATGTAGGGGGAATAACGAAGCAGGCCACTTCCTTAACGGGTCCCTTTTCGAACCCCTTCCGTCGTCTATGATTATAGATAGTCGAAATGTAATTACGGCAACCTTATTCTTATAGAGTTCACGTGCTATAACAATTCTTTAATCTTGACGTTAGTGATTTCAGACTGTCGACTGGCAACTGTCGGCCTTCTTTCTCATCACGCAGTCTCTAGTAATTGCTAGCATATGTTCAAGGCTCAGGTCCCCATGGCATCCACATTTAACGAGCTTCTTCACAATATGCGCTACCGTCTCACCCTCATCATCTTATCTTCTTCAATTTTCTTCTTGGCTAGATGATACTTGAAACTTTCATGACATGTCACTAATGCAGTTATCCAGCTTAGAGTACAACTATTGTATCTGAATACCTTACTGGTTCTTTGAGCAACATTCGTGCCTGCTTACACGTAGTGGTCTCCCTCCACCATTTAGGTAAATAACAGAACGGGTGCAGTTTCGCTGTCAAAGATTTTTATTTAGACAGTTGGCTCAAAAGTCCTGAAAAAAAAAATGGATCATTATATATGAGAAATTTTATTTTTGTTCGAGATTGCCCCGAACTCCAGTCAATCAATCCACTTTTACAAAAAACTAAGTTAACGGTAATTTAAATGAGCTCTACATGGTTGCAATCACAATTTAAATGGAATTCGATTTTGACATAAAATAAATAAAAACAGTTTAGCTGTACAAAACTATCGCACAAATATTTTTTTTGGAAGTGAAATAAGTCCATTCCAAATAATTATAATTAAAAAAACTTTCTTATTGCAATTATTATTCATTATTGTTACTTCAGTGCACGCTGCTGCAGATATTTCTAAAGCCTGTCCACACTATAATACTGTGTATTAAGATTTGCTTTGGATTTTGTAACAAAGAAATCAAATGAGAATTGTTGTGATTGTTAAAAAGTCTAATGTAACATAATATTTCGTTTTTACACTAACACATTTTAAATTAAATGAAAAATCAAGCAAAGGAACAAGCCCAGACGAAACATTTTTTAATATTTTGGAAAAAAGGAAAGACCAAAAAACCTCAGCAAAATTAATATGTTACCACTTTCTAAAACTTCAAGGAGCTTAACAAGGGACTAATATAATGATATGATAAGTTTAGTCCCTTATATAACACCTGTTTACCATAAATACTTCAATATTTTAACTGTAAAAGAAAACTAAGTCTAAAAAGTCCATTTTTTATTTAGAGATTTTATCGAAATAATTTTCATTGTTACATTTTTAATATAACTGAAAAAACGGTTATTCGTGTATTTAAATGTGTTCATTTTAACTACCTCTTTTTCGTAAAGCTTAAAGTGGTTTTACACGACGTGTGTTTGTCATATGACTTGTCCGTTTGATAACCCTTATGTAATTTCATGTGTTTGTCAAAGTAGGCATTTTACATACGGTTTATAATTTTTGCTTTCAAACGTACATGTGTAATTACATATGACAAAACCTATAATATAAAATTCTTCCGCCACACAGTGTTGTATTGCCAACAACACAGCTGATGCAAAGATGCAAACATAGTGCTTTTGGTACGCTTTTAGTGCTTTTGGTAACACAAAAAACGAAAAATAGTAAAATATCAAGTTGGCATTACAGGATGTCAGGCTTTCTCACATCAAAATAGAACACGTTCTAGATGAAAAATGTCTTATGTACACATGGAAAATACAAATGTTATGTTTGAAAGGGTTTACACGACGTGTTTAGAATGGACAAGTGGCAATTCATATGACAAATACATGTAGCGTAAAACCACTTTTATGCCTATAAAAAAATGGACTTAAATTTGCTTCTGTTTTTATATCTTGTATTTTGTTATTTTTGAAAGTGGTATAAGTCCTTGTGGAGCTAAAAAACGTTATAAAACAAAATCGTTATAAAAACAAAATCGTTGACTAAATAAGTTTACAGCATTAGCATTACCTTACCAAAATAAGAAGAACGAATTTAAAGTGATCAATTTCAGTTTTTTGTTATTAAAAGTAAGCTAAAAACAACCTTTAACTATCAAGTAGTTTACGGACAAGTTAAAGCAATGACCATTAACCTCGTTATTATAACGAAAAACTACTTATCGCTCCATCAAAATCCTAACTTTAGCTATTGGCAAGTTATAATAATGGGCCTTAATAGTATTATTTATAGAAGACTAATTTTTTTAACATAAATTTGTATTTTATAGAAACAATTATTTGCTCACCAATTACAATTGACAATATCAGTAGCAATAATTGGCTGTTAAAATTTTCATTATTGTAATTATTTCAAATATTCCAATGAAAAAAATGCACCTTAATTATTGGCTTGTTTATAATTTTTTAAGCTAGTCTGCTGGATATGCTTGCGGCAACATAAAAAATTCATATTATTTTACATCCGAATAAACTTTTCGGATTACAGGGCGGGCTGAAAATTTTCAAAAATAAATCTTAACTCTAGAGTCACTGTGCCTAGTCAGTATACATTGTTGCAGTTATGACAGGAAACATGCCTGTCTGCTCTGATTTACTAGGCGGCAGTAACGTAAATTATTTATTGTTGGTTACTCATTGAATGAGTTTTCTAAATAATTGCAACAATACACTGCCAGTATAAATTTCAATTCTGTGTATTTTCTATATTCTCTTTGCTGCATGCACAAAAAACAAACAAACAAACAATTCATGTCAAATACTTAATATTTCGAAAGATATTTTTTGTTATTAACTTTTCTACACGATAAGGTTAAGGTTAGTTAACATTTTTAAAAGTTAATTTTTTACTGCAATGGACTTTACGAAAGAAGTCTTGAAATATTAAATTTTTCTGGTTTTCTAGTTTTCTGGTTTGTCTTTGAAGTTGTTATTGTGTTTACACATCTATTCGTTGTATTTTAATTTTATTCAGTCAAATATTTTTTAAGGCACTGCATGGTTTACTTTCATTTATATACCTATTAGTATTTAATCTTTTATGCTTTTCTTTAATCTATTTTTTGCTTCAGTTGTTTGCTGTTTGAATTATTTTTGATTTTGACAGCTATTTTGGTAATTTTTCGGCAGAACTTAGAGATGTCATTGATTTGTTCATAATTTAGTAAGTTGTTTAAAATAAATTCTTTAATGTCAAATCCATGACAACCAACTAAGTCGTCGCAAGTCGGATTTGGAAGTCATGCATACATAGACCATATCAGCACAGCCAGAATTATAATAGAACAATCTGTAGAGTTCAATGCCCCTCTATACATGCCATTTATTGACTTTAAAAAGGCTTTTGATACGGTGAAGCGTGATTTCGTGTGGATAGAACTTCTATCGTGATTTATTCCTGAAATGATTGTCAGCATTTTGAAAAAAAGATATGATGGAGCTATTAGTTGCTTCATGATGGTGCCATAAGTGACCACTTTTACTCCATCAGAGGCTTAAAGCAAGGATGTGCACTATCACTATTGTTATTTAATGCAGTTCTTTATGTCACTGTAGTTGAATCGAACCAAAGGTGTTTTGGTTTAAACTGGAAACTCAGCATGACCTTACCTGTAGTTTTGTTGAGTTTCTAGCATATGCCCATGATATAGTGTTACTCGCAAACTGACATAGCGACATGCAGAAAAAATTACCCTAATAGCAGATACAGCATTGAAGGCAGGTCTTCGCATTAATGTTGGCAAGACAAAAATAATGAATTCATTATTCGAATTCGAATACCTAGGTAGCATCCTCACTAAAAGTGGGGCTACAAACGAAGACATTACGAATAGAATTCGTAGAGCCCGTGTGACATTTGCTGCTTTAAATCAAATATGGCGATCAAGGAAAATCCACATAAATACCAAAATTAGAATTTTCAATAGCTGCGTAAAGTCAGTGCTGCTGTATGAATGCGAAACATGGCTAGTCTCAACAAAGACAACAAGTAGCAATAAAACATACATAAAGCCCAGGATTCACTATCCTACACAATTGTACTATTCAATCACAAAAAAAAAACAACAAAAAATATGACAGAATTTTGTCCTACTCAAAAAATCGTTTCAAAATGGCGATGTAGATGCTACACTATCAAACAAAATAAGATTTTGCAACTCTGAGCGCATGGAAAAATTATATTTTATGAATTTTTTCAAAAGATTATAAATCGTACAGATCAGCCAAAAAGTCTTTCACACACATACTTTTAATCCACACTATCATACTTTTTGAGCACAAATCACACATGCAATTTTTGACAAATCGTACGACTGAGAATCATGGCCTTAAATAGATGTCTTCGACGTATACTATAAATGGTGGCCTCGCACTATCTCGAATGAAGTAAGTATTAGAGCTGCAAAACAATCGATAGTACTATCGATAGTATCGATAGTTTTATTTTTGGCTGACTATCGATGGTGCGACTATCGACAGCGATACTATCGGATAATTTTAAAGGCATCTTTTCGACGCCGGTAAATTTTTGTATTTTATTGTCTTCGTATTCTTTATGCACATGACGCTACAATTTCTAAGTGCATTAAATTTGTTTAAAGAAAAAATAAAATAAATATGGAAAACTTCTTACAAAAATCAAAGAGTATTACAATATATATTTGTTTGTGTCTGTTGAAAAGTGTTTGTCTGTCCAGGTTCAATAGAAAGTTCAATAAAAAGTGGCAGCGAGAATGTTCAGCAAAATAAAGACGATGAGGAAGAGGTTGTTCCAAGCAAGGTACGTAGAATGAATTCTGATGTGTGGACTTATTTTGAAGCTACGAAGGACAAAAAGAGTGCTAAATGCCATTTATGTAGCAAAATTTATAAAACTAGTGGGAATACTACTAATTTACAAGACCATCTTAAAAGATCACACCCTACATATAATAAAGCGGCAACACCAGTGAAGTCAATAACTACATTTTTTAAAACAAGTGAGGCATACGGATCAGAAACAGACCGTAAGAAAAATATTGACAGAGCTCTCATGTCTATGATTGCCATTGACGTTCAGCCGTTCAGCATTGTGGAAGATAAAGGTTTCGAGTATTTTGTAAAATGTCTTGATTCTCGCTACGTCCTGCCTTCACGCACAACGCTGCAAAATAAAATGATGGTTGAGTTGTACAATAAAATTAAATTAAAGTTGCAATTGATTTTAAATAAAATAGAATGTTGTGCAATAACAACAGATTGTTGGACGTCGCGTGCAAATGAGGGATACCTCACTGTCACTTGCCATTTTATCTCAGAAGAATTTTTATTGCATACTGCCGTTTTGTCGACACAAAAGCTTTTAACTACAACTAACCACAATGCTGAAAACATATCAAAAACTTTAAAAGCTGTGCTGGAAGAGTGGGATGTGATGGCGAAAGTAACATGTATAGTAACTGATAACGATAGCACTATGATCAAGGCATGCGACCTATTGCAAAAAAGACATTTGCCTTGTTTTGCACACACGTTAAATCTTGTGGTGCAAGATTGTTTAAAAGAAATTAACTTAAAAGAAATTTTGACAAAATGTAAAAGAATTGTAACGTTTTTTAAAAGCAGCACGGTGGCCTATGAAAAATTTAAGGCTGAACAAGGTAGAGAAAAACCATATAGTCTACTTCAAGAAGTACCCACCAGATGGAATAGCGCTTTGAAGATGGTTGAAAGAATATTACTTACTAATAGCTACATTTCCAAAGTTTTATTAGAAACGCCAAAAGCACCGACACCTCTTACAGCAGATGACATAGCAGTACTTACCGATTTAAAAGAGCTACTTACACCATTTGAAGTAGCAACAACCCAGACTTCTTCAAGCAGCTCCGTTACAATATCCTTGGTAATTCCTTTAACGTGTGGACTTTTCCAGTCTTTGGATGAAATTAAGCCAAATCTAAAAACACCTGAAGGGCAACATGCTTGTTTTTTTCTTACTGAAAAAGTAAAGAAAAGACTTTTTGTATATGAAGAAAGAACAGCAACAAGGCTGGGGACATTATTAGACCCACGGTTCAAAAAGGAAGGTTTTTTATCACAAAATAATGCAGATAATGGGGCCCAAATTTTAAAAAATGAGTTAAGCTTCATAAGCCGGAAAAATGCTACGGTTGTAGAAAATATGGAACCTTCTTCCTCTAAGTCCATTCCAAAGTCTGTGCCACAGCAATCTTTATTAAAATTTGTTGGAAATAAAATCGCAAGCAAAGTAAGAACCCACCAAGTAGACGCTGTAATTTCTTATAGACAATACCTAGAAAATGAAAACTCTCCAATGCATAGTGAACCCCTGCAGTATTGGAAGGTAAGAGGTAAATTTAAGAGATGAAAACAATAAATAAGTTTTATTATTTACAGAATGTTGGAGATAATATGTCAATGGTCAAAAGCTGTGCCCTAAGATATTTATGTATCCCAGCAACTTCTACGGAATCTGAAAGAATGTTCAGTAAAGCAAACCAAAAACAGTTGACAAACTTTTGTTTGTTAATAAAAATGATTGGTTAAACTAATAAGTAAACGCTTTTGTAAATAATTTTATGTTTATGCTATTGCTATCTCTATTGATTAGAATTTAGCTTTTTTCATATGTAGTATGTATGTTTTACGTTAACAGCAATTTTAAAAACTGAATTCAAATTTTCGCACTCGTTATCGACTGACTTTGATCGAAATGTTGTAGTTTTATTAACATTATTCGATACGAAAGTTTATTCGATCACGAGTGCGATGACTTGGTCCCTGATCTCAAGTTATTAGCTTTACTAAGTTTTGTGATTTCTTTTATAAAGAACATGTTTAATACTTTTTAAAAAATGTGATGAAAATTTTCTGTATTTTCATAGTACCTGAGTATGTTTATTTTTTTATACTGAATTTTCTTTTTTGTTTTGTTTATGTAATATTATATAATTTTATTTACACAATTACTTTAAAACCAAAGAATGTGGTGAAATATTTTTGTTTTAATGCTATAAATACTATTTTATGTTATAAATACTATTGAACTGGAATAAAATATATTTTGATATAATATGTTTCTTTTACTTAACTAATAGGGTCAATTATGGACTAGATTACTGTGGGTAAAAAGGATCAACAGCCTAAAAATGAAGAGCTTACTATTTAAATAAAATTTTTCTACGTAAATTTTTTTACATACACTGAAAATAATTTTCATTATTTTCCGACCAATGTCAGTTTTTCATTAAATTAATGAAAGATTTTCATTTGTTTAAAGAAATTTATTAATTAATCTAATGAAATTTTTCATTATTCTTGTGAATTTTTATACATTGGTTGAAAATTAATGAAAATTTTATTAAATTAATGAAGATATTTTTTTTCAGTGTAGAAAAATCTACTATTTTACTACAATTTACAATAAGAAAATCTAGTGTAAATAATATAAAAGAAATTTTAATGCTATTTTAATTTTTTTATTTGTACTGCAAAATACATATAAAAAAAAATTCGATAGTATCGATAGTATCGATAGTTCATGTTAAAACTATCGAAACTATCGATGGTGCGACTATCGATAGTTTTGCAGCTCTGGTAAGTATTGCTGTGCACCACTAATCAAACTACTGCTGATATAGATATACTGAGACGCAATTATGGCTGGATTGGAAACACATTAAGGAAACCAACTGCTGAAAAACCCTCTTAAGTATTAGAGTTGAACCCCCAGGGGACTAGAAAGCGTGGCCGACCTAAGACCAGCTGTAGAAGAACCGTACTGAGTGAATCAATCTAGCTTTTACAAAAAAATTTCTGTAAAATTTAAAAAAAAATTCTTTCGGTAAAATTTTTACAAAAAATTTTCGATAATATTTTTGCAAAAATTTTTCCATAAAAATCTTACAAAACAATTATCGATAAAACTTTTACAAAAATTTTCGATAAAATTTAAAAAAATTTTTTATTTATTTATTAAATGTAATTACAATACAATTACAAATTATTTTCTAACTTAATTTATCGAGAATAGTAACGAAGACCTTCACTCCTTGTAGTGAAAACACCCAGAGTCTTTGTTGGCAATCGAGCCCACAACCCTCCGACTGATAGACTAGCACACTACCTACTAGAATACCGGGGCACCCAAAAAAAATTTACATCTTTATATTACATACATTTGTAATCATGTTCCAGGGACTCCGGGTTCTAGTACAACCATATGCCGCAGTAGGACGCACTGGAAATTGAAGGTTCAATGCAATTAGTGCCCCCAGGGGGACTGGTAATGTCAATATTATGATTTACATCTTCTCGTTGTGGTTATCGGCAGCTGCCTCCTAGTTAGGTTGCTGACTTAAAAGTTGGATGAATGGTGTGCTCTGAAGGATTCAATACCAAAAGAAGCTAAATGTTAGTATGCAAACTTTGGATACCATTCCACCTCCAGTTTGTACAGACAGACTTACCAGAATAGTGTGGCGCTATGCGCAGGTTAAACTCAAGAGAAAAGTCTAGCAAAATGCAGAGGTAAATATCTGTGGATATGTAAGTAGAAAAAAGGATGAATGTTAGCCAAAGAAGCAGCAACAACGGTTTCTAGAAGGAAAACCACAAATAACATCGGATGAGAAAGAGGTTTAATAGTGACAACTTCAACCCAGACCAACCAGAAATAAGTAAAGGGAACTAAGTGGCTGAATTAGCTGGATTATATATAATTAAACAAGTTGCACAAGACAGATAACTATAGAAGATTTCAAAACATGATCAGGAAGTCTAAAGGCAAAAAAGGGAAAAGAATACTTAGTTAAAATTACACTGGATATCTTGTGACAAAAAACGGTAGTTTCAGACATCCAAAACTACAATGGTTGTAGACTGTGCCATGAAAAAGCTTAGGCGGTCGCGTACATTATGTATGAATATCCTGCACTATTTCGAAACCGCAGGCAGACAGAGAATGGGAATCTGTGCCTTGTTTCTGTAACTTATGTATGTGAGAAATTTCTCACTTGAAATTATTATAGTCACCTTATTTTAAACGGGGTGAGTTAGAGATAACGAGATTAGTTACGGGACAACCTGGATAAACAGGATGACTATTTTATTTTCATGTGAAAAGTTTCTTACTTTAGTTACAGTAACGAGATATTGATTCTAAGTGCTAGCAACTACGTAGCTTCAGCAAATTACAGACATACTCGTACTTATACACATATGTATGTACTTATGTATATCCCTAGATTTATTTCATTTAATTTGTTGAATTCCAATGATATTTTTGTTTCCAGTTTCAAACAGATTACTCCAATAACTAACAAGAATCATTAATACTAAATTCTATTAAAAGCATTAAACCATTTTTAAGAATAAAAAGAGTAATATGTAACATAATGTAGCTTATCTTAGCATAAGTGAACCAAAGATCGGAATTTATAATTATTCACCAACACAAAATCGATAAACACACAATTATGTATCTTCCCCCATCAAAAATATGTAATTCTTAAAACAGCCTTAAAAATATTTATGATTCCAATAACAACCAATTCAATAGAAGACTTCTTTGCGAATACATACAGACATAAATACATTTGTGTTTGTAAATATGTACGTATGTATGTACTAACATGTCCATATGATAGTGAATTCTCGGAATTCTAAGATGATCAAGTAATTTGATTGCAAAATTTATGCCTACACTCACTCGCCACTCGCTGGAATTTCCAATTTTTCCAAACGATCATTAACATAATTTGTTATTTTTTTCTCTTTAGCTGATTCATTCTCTTCGTTTCTTTGCGCAAAAAAAAATCAACTGAACTGGTAACCCAAATATTTCAACTCACTCTGAAACTTTACAGCGCCAGAATGCAACGATAACAAAAAATAAAAATAGCAACAACAAGGCACAATGGATTTTAAACGATGCTGCCACACAATTTATATGCATTCCGTTATGGATGCAAACATCAATATATGAGTATGTAAACGTATGCATGTGTGTAAATAAAGTAAGTCCGTATGTATGTTTTAATACCCAGCAGTCCTTTTACACAGTATAAATAAAATATGTAAAAGTAATCGTAAAAAAAATTCGATGTGGGGATTTCAACGGATTTATACATTTTGAGGTCTCCTGAATCCATTTTGGCTATTTTCGCGTTGATGTCTGTGGGTGGGTGGTTCGGTATGTATGCCACTATTTTTATGAAGGCTCTACATGTCATACCATTAATGACATATTAAAATGAAATTCATTAAGTGCCTTTGGTATATGGAGATTTAGAACTGTAGAGTTTTTGGGCATAATCAGGAGGGGGCAAGGTGTAGTTTACTGAACACCACAAATATGGGACCTATACCTTTTGACATATCAAAATGAAATTCATTATAAGCCTTTGAGATATGGAGATAAAGAGCTGAATAGTTTTTGGCCACAATGGGGAAGGGGCAAGGGGTAGTTTACTTGAAACTCCAAACCAAAATTAATTATTTTTTTGATTCGAATATACTTTGAACTTTTATTTTTTGTACAATAAATTCATAATTTCCATGAGGTATGGTGAAGTTGAGTGTAGGCCACTCCAGACACTTTATAGTACTAGCTGCTCCTTATACACCAATTCCTTTAGAAAGCTTTTTACGCGCAGACATTGCTATAGTTCAATTGGTAGCTACCTGCAGCAAAACCTTTTGTGATTTATTTTATTAGCTAACAACAGTTTGAGTTGAATGGAAATTGTATTGAAATTTATTTATGCGTCATTTTATTAACAACTAGCTGTGCCCGCCACGTCGTGGGCTCCTGACAATATTTGGCTCAATTTTGCTTTGAAAGTATTTCAATCCAATTGTAAGACTCTTAGTTTTATATTGCTTTAGTTATGGTTTATGTATTTACTTTATATAACGGTACCCATCCCTGGATAAAATTGTAAAATTTACAAAAAATTCTAAAAATTATTGTAAAGCTCTGTAAGATCTATACAAATTTTATTCAAGTAGCGCCATCTGTTGCGCTCTTTCAAAAATAAAAGGTGCGCAACCGTGTTGAAAATATCCCATTTTTAAACCGAAAATTTCAGTGCCTTTAAACTGGAAATTGCGTACTTTCCCTGCTTTACCTCCACGTTCTCTTGGAAATGAAATATTTTTGCGGGAAACAAGTATCCTATATTGGAATCAGAATGCTAAGGTATCTTCTCACAAAATTTTGCTTACATCCATCTAGTAGTTTTTACGTGATGCGAACACAAAAGAAAAGCAGACGGAAATTAGATACTATTATTATATTTATAGATTTATTTTATTCACAGAAATATAAACGAAACCTGTGTCGTTAAAATGGAACAGTGAATTTTTTGAGTATAAAAACATTAAACCAAAGAAAGACCTCATAAAGACTACGCACCTTTTATTTTAATGGTAAAAATATGGTTTACTGAGTTGCGTTGCGGTCATACTAGTACAAATGAGCTTAAATGTTCAGTTCGCCTAAAAGATCGTCACGCCAGAAAAAGGTAAAAATCCATTAATTGTTTTACGAACTGCTACCGCATCCATTATATTCTTCATATTAAGCCCATTGCAATTATTTACTGTATCCAAATTAAAAAAAAAGCTGGGTGGTAAAAGATTTTGAGGGTGAATTGCAGGGAATAAAAAAACTATAACGAGGCTGAACTAATTAAAAAAAAAACGATTTTTTTTTTAAATCCTTACCAAAAAGTCACGAAAAAATAAAATTGCCTGATCGCTACTTCTGAAACTAAGAGGTGACTTGAAGTTTCAGAAACCAATAGATTTTTATCAATTAAGTAACTTATAAAATTCGAATATGTCATAAAAAGAATGTGGGGCTTAAAAGCACACGACAATTTTAATTGCAATGCCAATGATGATGATGATGATTATAACTTTGAAGATGATAATTTAGTTGACGTTAGCAACAAAAAATATATGTATGTATGTATGTGCATAATATGTATATGGAAAATTATTTCAAAAACCTTTGGGAGTTTATGCACGATCAGCACATTTAATTTATTTGCAACCACAACACAAAAAAAAACAAAAAGAAAGAAAGGAAGTGTTCGTACAACATAGCTTATTTTATACAGGGTGTTACAAAAATATATCGCTTAAAAGGGGCATAACAAATATTCAAAATATATAAAAAAAAAATTTAATAAAAAGCACAACTGGAAGGCGGAGATAAAAAAATTCCATTTTACGAGGAGTTACGAGTAGTTACGAACTTAATACCGTATGGTTTTAGGACATCTGAACTGCGCTCTGCGCTTTTACCTTTTTGTCTTTAAAAGCAACGGCTTCAACTACTATCACTATCGCCAAACTGCTTGGGCAATACAACACCAATAACAAAAAGAAAGAATCCAAACAGATAACATGACAACATACTTTTACTTTCACAGGGCCAGAAATATATAGATCCGTAGATTAATAAGATTACGCATCGATATCAACAATTTAGAATTTTACGCATTTATTTGCCTATAAGCAACCGAAGATAAATGACCAACCACTTTGTTATGGCTTCTCAGTTTCATCCTTACGAAATAAACAGAGGCATGAGTAAGCTCATCTAATAAGTTAGCTCTAGCTTACTGAATACAAGCAAACTCATACCATACTAATAGTCAGCAAACCTCTGCTCGTATCATACACGCAATGATGTGATCGAGTAAAACTTTCTCCACTAGTGCACGTCGTGTTTACTCTTCTCATGTTCCAAACACTCGAGATGTTTGGTTTAGTAGTTGTGTAAAACTTTATGATAAGGCTTAGTGCTTAGTGTTTTTTTGTTGTTGTTTGCGTTTCTTAAGAAATGGAGACTTTGAAATGAACGTAAATAATAATCGGGTATGTTCTGTATCTAGTAGATTTTTAAAGAAAATATAATATATATATATATATATATATATATACATATATATATATATATATATATATATATATATATATATAAGTTAGTTTAAAACATTAGCAATCAAGGCAGTTATGTGAATGGTCTTTAATTAAATGTATAAAAAATAATATCAAAATGTTATAAGATTTAAAAGTTATGACAATTTAAAATCTCATTCGGATTCAATTTTACTTGGTTTCGGATTACAGAACATACCTGAATGTTGTTAAAAAAAAAACGGTTCTTTTTTTTTTGGTACATTCGAACTGTGTTCGCGTTCCACTTAAAGCTTAAAAGTGCTTGAACTTGCCCAAGTTCATTGTTATTATGTTCAACGTTTACTTAGACATATTCAAACATGTTTATGGAACCTCTACAAATTCATTGCATTTAGCTCGCTGGTCTTCGCCGTTTTTCTCCTCAATCACTCACCGTTACTCGTGTGCAGAAATGAATATAATAAAATATTATAATGGGTGATGATGAGCTTCATTTTTTGTGCTCATGCAGTGTTTTATTACGGAAGCTCCAACCGAAACATTGTTATTTTTTTCAAATTGTACTAAAAAATACTACGCTTTACAAGAATAATGTGCTGTTTATGTAACCCAATTGAACTCAATTTTTTGAGTTATTCCTCTACAAAATTGCTAGACGTTTTGTTTAATTGGGTTACATAAACAGCACATAAATCTATACTTGCCAGGTAGACTAACGTAACTACGAAAGACGCGATTCTGGGAAAATTAATGTAACTGCATTGTCGAGGTGTATATTTTTGAGTGTAAAGTTGTCGTTTTTGAACGGCGTCATAGCTCTTGTCAATTTATTGTTACTGTTATGACATGGTAGAAGTAAACTCATATATGTAACTGCATACCCTCATAAAGTACGTATGTCAATTACAACAGTTTACCTCTCAGGTGCAGAAATGACATTTTATTTAAAGAACAAAACAAAGAAAAATGTGCGCCAGGTTAAAATTCCTAAAAAAAAGTGGAGCAGGTATATTTATTTGAAAAAATAAATGCAGCGCAAATGTAAACAAAATATAATGCATTTTTTCACCTAGCAAGTTTACTTGCGCAAGTTTGAATTTTTGTAGGAAAGAAAATAGCAAAACTAGTCTGTACTCCTCTCTTTTCCACAAAAATTAAGGCTTAGATTTTGTTGCAATGTAAAAGCAATATGAACACAAGGCAACACAACAACCTGTTAAAGTGAAAGTTGCATTGAAGTAAGTTTGAAATATTTTTTTTGTGTATTCTCTCTTATTTAATTTCCTATCGATTCTACTTCATTTATGAAATAATAAAAATCCAAAACATATTCTAACGGCACAACCTGTTTAAGTGCAAAAGAGGAAAGTTACTAAGTAAATTGCATTCCTTCAAGACATTGCGCCTTAAATAAAAAAAGAAAAACTAAATAAAATTGAAAATAAGCCACATATTCATTTATGTATCCATATACAACTCATATCCACAGTGGGGCAGAATCGAAAATTTTGGAAATATTTAACCTGCTCGGCTCGTTTTATAAAATTTTACACAGTCGTAAGTAGCAAAGGAGTAACTGAGTTTTCATGAAGAGCTCACCACAACTCTTAGAACGTTACTTTGGGTTCTTAAAGTAAGACAAGTAAATTGTTGCCATTTTTAACCAATTAAGGCACTTGTTTTTTTTTTTATTAAAAAGAGAAGTACCACTCAGGCAATTAATATCTATATTAACTGCGTTACTTCGTTTAGAAAGGTATAGTAGTAGACAAAACAGATGGTTAGTGTGATAGTAAAGCTTTGTTTATGGCAGCACTGCAATTGCACGTTATGTTTTATTTTAGAACAGTGTTGCAATCGCCTCTGGTGCTATTTAAGCGAATAAATTTGAAGCTAACATAGCCAATTTATAATTATTTTACTTTGCCGGCGATTTAGTGCTCCGTGGTAATACCGGCGAATCAGAGCGCTATGATATGCATTATTATAAAGAGAAATTAATACACGTCAGAAAAATTGATGTTGCCACGGCTGAGTATTGAACTCGTGACCATTGCTAGTAGTCAACGTAAGTAACGTTAAGTAACCACTTAAGCACTCTCAAGCACTTGTTAAATTCATTAAAATTTTACTTGCATGTGCTCCTTATTTCTTTTAATTACTTAATTATAATTATTTCAAATTGAATTTTTTCTTCAGAAAAGTGTGTTTAAGGAAGTTACCGCAACTTTAAAATCAGATTTTTAAATTTCAAAATCATATCTCCCGCTAAATCGAAGTTGTTTATAAATATCTTTTATCCACCCATGCCATAAAAAATACATTTTAAAGCTTCAGCAGCATTTTGGTAAAGTTGATCAAAATGAATAAAATTGTAGTAAATGAAAATAGCTTAGTGTTGTGTCCGATAGTTGGAGAAACAAGATAAAAAATATTCAATTAAGTTTCCTGATACGTAGTATAAGTAGCTAACTTTCAGAGTTATGCAGTACGCCGACTTAAAGAACAGAGTAAAACTGGATAAAAACGCAAAAAAGCATGTTTGCGTTACGATACATTTAGAACCCAGAGCGCCGCCTCACAGTGAACCATTTCACGAGTAGGCGGTCGAAAATCCATAAATTTTGATTGGATTGACATTTTTATTTGCGATTTTTTTTTTAGTAGCTGGGACTTTGGTCTTTAAATTGCTATAAAATGACAGATAAGAAAGAAAGTTATGGAGATTTTAATTTTTAGTTGAATTTTGCTAAGAAAGTGCAGTGATGAAACGTGTTCAAAAGGGTTCTTTATGTCTTAAATCTTCAGTTACATTTATAACTAATACTCATAAGTTTTTAGTCAAAATTTTATCAGAAAATGACAAATTTTGGCCCCCGAACGTATTTTGAGAAAAGGGGGAAAAAAAATTGTTTATTATTTCCAATTTTAAAGTTATATTACTCAAAGAAGAACTACTCTATTTCAACTGTTTCACAGCGAACAGGGTGATCTAAAATTTTCTTTTCGGTATTTTTCTAAAATCAAATAATCCTTAAGAAGGAAAACTTCGACATGGCATTATTGACTCTACCAACTGTTGCTACCGTCTTTCATACTTCATTCATTCTTGTATGATTTTTGACGTGACAAGATGGCAAAGGAAAACGAAATAATAGCGCTGCTCTCAATATATGTGTGTACACAAGACGATAGTATGAATATTGCAAAAAATGTCCGTAATAAATATAAACAATATTTTAATACTGTGGGAGTAGTTCCATGGCAAAAAACATCGGTCGAACAATACTTCCACATATAAGAACTTTATTTTTCAATTTAACATTTTGGTATATAAATATCCCAATGTTTTTAAAATAAATTTATCTTAATGGAAATATAAATTTTGTCGTTGTTGTTTTTGGATACTAAACTCCTCTTCAATTGAGTTCTCGGTGTCAAAAGTAGTTACAGCGTTTCTTTGGGTTTCACGATCTCTCAAGAAATCGAGGTCTTTAAAATACCACAGTGATGGCTCATAAACCTGGTCCTCTCCCATGCCAGATTTTATACTTTTTTTTTATTTTGGTCAATTCCCTTCGGTACGAATTGCGCATTATTACACAATTGACGTCAGCACTCGGCTCAATTTCCTTATATTTTTCTGTTAGCTTTTTGCAGCTTTGCTCTCTTTTTTGTTTATTTTTATAATTGTCACTTTTCACTTTCCACAATGTGTTTTCATTGCGGAAAACATCAATGAACTCACGCCAAAATTCGTTATTCGGAATTGCCATAATAACCTCACGCAACGAAATTTTTTAGGAATGAATCCAAGTATTCATACTTCACTACACACAGTCATTCTTGTTATAAAGACTTAAGAAACAACACAGAATTCGGTATGCATACCTGCCTACAGACGTTACGAACGACCTCTTACTCATACAAGTATACACATACCGTAGCACTGTGCATTTGGCGCTTAAGCGAGGGTTCTGACTAAAAAAAATTCAGAAATTTTGTTTGACTTAGTTTGACGGCCAGGAGTTATGGTCTATTAAGTAGTAGATTTTCAGACAAAAAAAGTTTAAAACCTTCCAAAACATAACGACTTTATTTTTCATTAGCACTAATAGCCAATAAGTGACGTAATTATACAAATTTATTTTGCATCAAAATCTTTTAAAACAAAAAAGTAATAGTCATTAAAAAATTAAAATATTCTAAGATTTTTTTTAATTTTAACCAAATACCGAGAAACTCTATTTTAGATCACCCTGTTTGCTGTGATATAATTGAAATAGAGTAGTAATTTTTTGGCTCCCTAGGCACACTGGTATTTACTCTTAAATTAGTAATATAACTTTGACCACCTTTTCAAAATATTTACCACTGTGCGCTGTTCCGAAGTTTTGTGAAGAGTTCTCTCGTTCATTTAAAACAGCCTTTTCGAATTATCATATTTCTTTTGAAATATTATAATGCTGTCCCACTGTTAATGTAAGTTTTTTTTCTAATGCTTAGAGCTGACTACAACTAAAGAATGAAATGTTACTCTTATTACAGCTTCCAGGCGCTGTAAAATTATTGCAAGGCACAAATTTCAAAAGAAGGAAGAAGGTGCATTGTATTTGCATCGTGCAGCAAGTTGTTTAAATATTATTCATAGTTGCATATACAATGCCTTAAAGGAGTAATGAAGTAGTTTAAACATTTTATACGAAAACTATTTGTAAATACCCGTATGCATATGAAAGTAGACTTGGTTATGGGAAAGGGGTCATTCTCGTTTTATGTATAAAAGTTGGATACAAAAGGGAATAAAAGTGATTTAAAAAAATATTTTTTTTTTATAATTTTCTTTTTAAAAATTCTTTAGGATATTATATGAATTTTATTTGAACTATTTTTGAATTAATAAATTAATTATTTAGGCTTAAGTTCTAATTTTCCTTTATCTCTTTATAATTAAGAACTTAAGCCTAAATAATTAATTTATTAATTCTTTAGGATATTTTCAATTTATTTATTTTCAACATTGTCGAATCAAAAGAACATAGCGGGAAATTAAAATTTAAACATAAAGATCTTTTAGTACAAACTAAAGAAACTACTTTTGCCTTTCTTTAATATGAACAAAAAAGAAAAAACTTCTTTCATATATTGTGTGACTGCAGTCTACATCAGGGATGACAAATTTAATACAATTGATTTTTTCTGGTACAATTTTAAACTGTCTTTTAAACTGTTATTATAGATGATGAACTACAATACTTATTAGATAAATATCAGAAGTATAGGCTCTAGCTACTTAAAAAGTGAGCGAAAAAGTGGGCGTGGTCAATGTTTCATTGAGTAAAAACCTTAGTTGGGCTAAGATGAAGATTAAAAAGAAATTAAACCAAATCGGTACAGCCGTTCTTAAGTGATGCGATAACCAACGAACGACATATGATTTGATTTATATAGATTGGGGGTACCATTGCCTTCGAGCTTTAAAGCCAAAATTTTACTAAAAACAAACGTTAGTCTTAGAGTAGTGAAAGGAAAGAAAGATACAACCACAGATTAATTTTTATATAGATAGATGTACAGATGTAGACAAAGTGCCTCCATATACCGATTGGTAGCACGCTAGTCTATCAGTCTGGAGGTTGCGGGTTCCATTCCCGCCAAAGACTCTGCAGACAAGAAAAAGCTTCGCAAAAAAATAAAATAATAAAGCACTGCATGACCACAAAAAACGAAGCTCATAAGACGCTCATTATAATAAACAGCGAAGACCAGCGAGCTAAATGCAATGAGCTTGTAGAGTTTCCATACGCAAGCTTAAATAAATATAAGTAAATGTTGAACATAATAACAATGAACTTGGGCAAGTTTAAGCTCTTTCAAGCTTAGAGTGAAACACGAACACAGTTCCAGTATACAAACAAAACAACAGAATTTTTTAACAACATTACTGATGAGCAGACCCATTAGATGAACTTGTTGATGCAACTGTTTAATAGATAATTTTCAATAAAAAAAATTCTTGTACAAACACTAAAATTTATTAAAGCTTTGTAATATATTATTTGAAAACTTGTTTTGCCATCCCTGGTCTATACCAATAAAGTAAAAGATATAAAATTTTTGGGAAAGCAAAGATATAAAAACAGACGCTAGAGCTGTAAATCATTATTGAATCGCTTAAAACTCCTATCAGGATCCGTTGTTTATTTACTTGTTGCTATTATTATTTTCGTTGTAAATGTTAATAAATTTTAACATTTACACACTCGCATTATGTATTCAATCCAATTTATTTGTAAGAAAAATATTATAATAATAAAATAACAAAGCATAAAAATATAAATATATATGTATATAAATATCAAAAGAACTGGAATGATTTACATACCAAATGCCTCGAGGCTTAAAAGTTAAAACATAATTTATGTAAACGTTTAAAATGTAGAAGATGTTTTATGTTCCTACTCAACTCATACATTGTATGACATGCAAGCATGGCTGCCAGATTTGACGATTTATCGTCATTATGACGATTTGACGTTTTTTTTAAAGTGTTCGTTTTTTACAATGCCTAAAATAAAGGTTTAATTTTATGGGCCGTTGTTGATTTTGAATGAAACCCAAAATATTTAGGAAATTACTGTCATTTCTTTTTATTTTGATAATATTGGTATGGTTTAATTATGTATGGAACAAACTATCGGCCAAATGGCCGCCGCGACCACGGCGGCACACCTCCATCTGACGTTCCAAATTTCCGATGACGCTGAGGCCGTTAATGTGCCGAATTATCTCATCCTTTAGCTCTTGAATTGTTGCTGGCTTAATGACGTACAACTATTCTTTCAAATAACCCCAAAGAAGGAAGTCAAACGGTGTCAAATACAATGATCTTAGCGGCCAATTGACATCACCACCACGTGAGATAACACGGCCATTGAATTTGTCGCGCAAAAGAGCCATTGTTTCGTTTCACCGTCCTGTCGAAACCACATATCGTCCACATCCATATCTTCCAATTTGGAGCATAAAATGATCCCTATCACCTCACGATAGCGAACACCATTCACAGTAACTGCCTGACCGGCCTCATTTGGAAAAAAATACGGCGCGATGATGCCGCCAGTCCATAAACCGCACAAAACAGTGCGGCTTATGGGCTGGCGGTTTGACGATTTTTTTTTAATTGTTCGTTTTTTACAATGCCTAAAATAAAGGTTTAATTTTATGGGCCGTTGTTGATTTTGAATGAAACGTATGGAACAAACTATCGGCCAAATGACCGCCGCGACCTCGGCGGCACACCTCCATCCGACGTTCCAAATTTCCGATGACGCTGAGGCCGTTAATGTGCCGAATTATCTCATCCTTTAGCTCTTGAATTGTTGCTGGCTTATTGACGTACAACTTTTCTTTCAAATAACCCCAAAGAAGGAAGTCAAACGGTGTCAAATACAATGATCTTAGCGGCCAATTGACATCACCACCACGTGAGATAACACGGCCATTGAATTTGTCGCGCAAAAGAGCCATTGTTTCGTTTCACCGTCCTGTCGAAACCACATATCGTCCACATCCATATCTTCCAATTTGGAGCATAAAACGATGATGCCGCCAGCCCATAAACCGCACAAAACAGTCACTCTTTGTGGGTGCATTGGATATTCTGCTTATTTACTAATCCAATGAGGTGAAAATGTGCCTCATCACTGAAAATGATTTTCTTCGAAAATTCATCCACTGTTGCCATCATTGCCACCATTCTGACCATTGCTTGATTGTGTATCTTCCCATGGTTCAAATTGTGTTATTCTGAAATTGAGAAATGTCAAATTATATGCAGAAAAAAAACTTGACGTTTAGGTGTGGTTCACATTCAACATCGGCCCTTAAAATTTAACAACCCGAGATTTTTTGGTTGCTTTTTAACAAAAATATAAACAAAAACTAGTTAAAGAAATACTTTTTTAGTTCACCGATTTTTTTGACGATTTTTTCGGGAACTTTACGATTTTTTCTTAAATTGACCTGGCAGCCCCGCAAGCATGCAAGTACTCGTAGTTTTGTTACACCTCATGCCTGTCATCATGCCTTATTTAAGCTCCTCATATCGTATTATTGGAAATGTGTCACATTTAAAATTCAACAGCTACAATTAAGTTTTCAAATTTTAATGAATGTTCTTGCCGTTCGCTGTTTGTTTGACAAGAGCAACAATAAATTTATTAGTTTATTTTCATAACAAAATATGTAATTACAAATCAATGTTGAAATAGATTTTAAATAATTCAACGTTTTTGTTGGAATACCAGCTGGATGTTATTGATTTAATACGGATGCAGCATCGCTATTATAAATTTTAATCCAAGGCCAGTGGGGCTTACAAGGAAGCTGTAAGTTAATATGGAGCGACTTCAAAAAAATATATCAGCGACTTTTATGTTTGTATATTTACAGCTCAAACAATTTCTATAATAAATTTTCTCATCATATATTTTGCATATTTATTAAAATGATCTAAAACCTCTGTGAGAATTAAAATTTGCATGTGATATCAATTCATCTTTTGCATAACCCTGCTAATGAAATAACAAGCAAAAAAGATTAAATAAAATATTAATATGTAATGCCATGTTAGATAAAGATTCGCGTACTTATGGAATAAAGAAGTAATATGACAGCCGTGCAGCACCAACAGAGTTCGAATGGGAGAAAGTTAGACAGACGGTTACAAATGTCAAACACATAATGAACCTTAAAGTTTAATTCATGAATATATTTCAAAAGTTTCTTAGTCATCACACCAACGTCGGCAGTATGATTTGATGCAACTAACTATGTACTCGCTATGGTATACACACAGAAGTCGTAATTTATGTTCTTCATACATATGTGTTATACTGTATATATGTTATTTACTTTCCCGCCTAAAGATAATTTTCAAAGTTATATTATTGATACTTCGAAGAAAATAATCTTTGTTTTTAGTTTGTGCACATTCTCGAGGACAATTTGATAATTTCGTGACTTTTTGTATAAAAGATATTATTTCGAAAAAAAAATCCATTTTATTTCTCAACTAGCTGTGCTCGCCACTTTGTCATCGTCCTTACAATATTTTGTTGGATTTTGCTTTGAAAGTAATACACATCAAATTCTAAGGTTCCTTTATAATGCTTCAGATATAATTTATGTATTAACTTTGTATAAAAGTACCCATCCCTGGGTAATTACTCAGGAACTTAGGCTCTATATGAAATTAATAATTAATAAAGCTTAAGTGCCTCGACAGACCGATTGGTAGTGCGCTATTCTATCAGTTTGGGGGTTGAGGGTTCGATCCCTGCCAAAGACTCTGGGATGGGAGTTTTCTGCAGACAAGCAAAAAAGCTTCGCAGGTTGTGGTCTCTTAAAAAAAATAAAAATAAAAAAAATTATTGTAGTTCTGTAAATAGTGTTTAAAATTTCCCGATGACAGAAATAAAAGTTACTGCCAAGTTTGCAGCAACTTTTCCTATTTTCTATATTCTCATTTTTATAGACAACACTACCAGCAAAGCATTTTGCTTGTGTACAGAAAAATTCAAGAGTCTTTGGCAGGAATCGAACCCGCAATCCCCAATTTGATAGACTAGCGCGCTACCCATCAGTCTTGGAAATGAGACAGTTTTACGGGAAAAAAGTATCCTATATTTGAACCGTGATACTTAGGTACCTCCTCACAAGACTTTATTAAAATTCACTTAAGACCCTTACTCTACTTTATATAAAGGTTCTTATCCTTACTAAAATAACTGCCACCTTAAACTATGCCTATCGGTTAGTGCTTCTGTTATGATTTATGTATTTAATTTATATTTATATCTTTACTAAAATAACCGCGTACTTTCACTGCTTTTTCTCAACTTTCTCTTGGAAATAAGAAATTTTTGCGGAAAAAAGCATATATTGAAATCAGGATACTAAGGTACCTCCTCACAAAATTTTATTAAAAAACATGCAGTCAGACGGACAGTCAGTCAGTCAGTCAGTCAGACAGGCAGAAAGTTATAGTTTTATTAGATGTATAAACTAGCTGTGCCCGCCACGTCGTGGACGTCCTGACAATATTTTACTCGATTTTGCTTTTAAAGTATTCCACACCAATTTTAAGTGCTTTAGTTATGGTTTATGTATTTACTTTATATAAAAAATTCTAAAAATTATGTAAACTCTGTAAAAAGTGTTTACAATATTTTAATAACATTGTAATTGCAAAAGTAAAAATACAAATCAAATTTTATTGAATTGGTGCCTAATGTTGCGCAAGAGTGTTTAAAATATCCCAGTTTTAAACCGAAAATTTCAGTACCTTTAAACCGGAATCTTTGTGGAAAAAAGTATCCTACAGTAAGTACCACCTCAAGAAATTTTGCTAAAATCCATCCCGTAGTTTTTACGTGATGCGTACACAAATGAAAAGCAGAGAGGCAGACAGAGAGACAGGCAGAAGGAAATGCGTTACTATTTTATTATATTTATAGATATGGACTTTTTGAAAGCTCGATATAAAGGGTGTTTTTTTATAGAGGTATAGAACTTTAAGTTGCAATAAAACAACGATGGATTATTCGATTGACATGAATTTTATTTATCCGAAAGAAAATCTTGTGGCATTACATTTTAAATATGATTTCTGGCATATGACCGCCACGGCTAGCGCAGATGTAGTCCAATCTAGACGTCCAATTTTCGATGACTTTTTCCAACATTTGTGGCCGTATATCGGCAATAACACGGCGAATGTTGTCTTCCAAATGGTCAAGCGTTTACATAGCCCCACAGAAAGTAGTCTAGCGGCGTTAAATCACAGAGCTTTGAGGCCAATTCACAGCTCCAAAACGTGAAATTAGGCGGTCACCAAATGTGTCTTTCAATAAATCTATTGTGGCACGAGCTGTGTGACATATTACGTCTTGTTGAAACCACATTTTCTAGACATCATGTTTATCATGTTAGTAATCATGGCTCTATACCGATCACCATTGACTGTAACGTTCTGGCCATCATCGTTTTTGAAAAAGTACGGACCAATGATTCCACCAGCCCATAAAGCGCACCAAACAGTCAGTTTTTCTGGATGTAACGGTGCTTCGACATACACTTGAGGATTACCTTCACTCCAAATGCTGCAGTTTTGTTTGTTGACGTAGCCATTCAACCAGAAGTGCGCTTCATCGCTAAACAAAATTTACTTATGGAAATAGGGAACAACGCTAATCTCGTTTTGGGCCCATTCGACCAATCTACGCCTTACTTGATGATCATTTGGCTTCAATTCTTGCACGAGTTGGATTTTGTAAGCACTTAAACCAAGATCCTTTCGCAAAATCTTCCATAAAGTGGATGGACACAGATCCAATTCCTGTGCTCGATGGCGGATGGACTCATTCGGGTCTTCCTCAATACTACGCTCTACAGCAGCAATAGCTTCTTCTGTACGCACCGTACGGCGTCTATGGGGATGCGAGTTATCAATAAGAGTAAACGTGGTGCGAAAACGTTCCATGGTTAATCGAATTAACTGCTCTGAAGGACGATTTTGTCGACGATAAAATGGACGTAGTTAGCGATACGTTTTCCGCACAGAACCATTATTTTCGAAATAAAATTGCACTATTTGCAAGCGTTGTTCAGGCGTGAGTCTATTCATGATGATTAGCCAAACCAAACTAAGAATAAATCACTTGACAGCTGTTAAATCGGTCACCATTTTGAAAAGTAATGCCAACTTAAAGTTCTATACCTCTATTAAAAACACCCTTTATTTAGTTCATCATCTTTCTAGTTTTTTTATTTGCACCTTATAAGATTTCCGAAGGCCTTAAAAATAGCGTTTGTTTCAATGACGACTGCTTTGTTTAAATCAAGTCTATTACTACCCAGCTGTTTTTAAAATTTAAAAGGAGAATTTCGTAGTCCAATTCATGGATTTTTGTAATAGTGACGTTTGCAGCTGTGCATTGTCATGATTGTGGCACACATCGAGTGGATAGCTTTTTAATATCACCATGAAACATGGATTAGGACGAAAATTTGGAGGATTTTATACATAATTATAATAAAGAGAAAAAATGAATTAATTTATGTGGAAGATTAAATTAATTCAGCCTTAACATTAAATGCATACAAAATACAAAATAACACTTTCAAACTACGATCTACTTAAAAAAACAGACTAATTAATTAGATCACAAATTAGTTTTTAGAAAATTAGAAACACCTCAAAATATTTAGTTATACTGAAAACCCGGTTTGAATGAGTATGAGAAATACATAAACCTAAAAAAAATTATAATATTAGTAGGACGATTTCCTCCCCACCAAAAAAAAAAAAATCATTGTACAGATTCTTATGTGTAAAAACAAAAAGCTTTTAATTTTTGGATGAATTTTTGCTTCCTCCATTAAAAATATATTTACATTAACTGATTGTAGTTTTTCTGTTGATTTAACGTACATAATTTTCTGAGTGTATGAAAAGTTTTCTTTACTCCGGAATTAAAAAAAGGAATATTTTCAAATGTTTTATAATAGCCAAATTTAAAGCTTTATCGTTTGAAAACTATACGTTACAAAAACAGGCTGTAAAAGTTTTTCTGAAATTCTGAAAATTAAATTTTGATGTACTCAACAAGGTACCTACATGGTAGTAGGTACCATACCAAGATGCTTTTTTAGTATTTTTCAGTGATAAGCCGTGTAGTCACGTGATGTATTTTATCTTCTTTATATTACTACTCGCTTTTTTGTATTAACACTTTCAAAAAGAATTTAAAAAAATTCCCAGAATCATGATTAAATGCTGTTGCCAACAAATGTGTTCAAACACAATGGAAAAGATTGCGCTTTTCTTTACGAATTGCTGTTTTGCAATATTTTGATTGATGGCCATTTCCCAGTTGTTGTTGCTTGTGTTGGTTGTTAATTATGTTTAAACAACTATAAAAATAAACAACAACATACATGTATACATAAACTTTTTCTAGAAATCTGCCACATTCCTAAGCACAAACATGCCACATTATTTTGCCAGCCATCTCAATTTTATGCGGATTTATACAACTCGTGAAAGGGGAAGAAACAGTTCTAATAGATTTAACAATAGACAAATAAATTTTGTGTCAGATGTTTATTTAGCTTTTTAGAAATCGTTAAGCAAAGCTGTCGTGCAATTCTCTTACCTGTCTTAACGAAATCGTATCGTTAAAAAACTTAAGCAACAAAATTATTGATTTTGCTACGCAGCAACACTTTAAACAATACTCGTTGTTGTTTGAAGTCAGCTGTTATTTTTTTGACAAGTCTATTGTCGTTAAATAAATGGCCATTATTTCTGAGTTCTTTATTTTGTCGACAAGAACGTTTTTATTTTTTATTGAATATATAGAAAATAATATTTTACAAAATGAGTCCGGTTTTCATACTACATATGTATACATATAATACGCGTATGTACCCTATGGGAAATGGAACTAACCAACCCATGACTTGTTACACGCTAGTTCTGGTGGAGCAAGTACTTACATGGATGGCTAGTGTGATATGATAGTTAAAGCTTCAGTTATGGTTGCAGCAGCGCCCTCTTGTGTTATGTAGTATATAATTTGCTTGCATAGCCAATTTATTTTATTTTTACATATCAGAAAAATTTATGTGGCCACGGCTGAGTATTGAACTCGACACCATTGCTTAGTAGTCAACGTGCTAATCACTTGGGCTGCGGCACCCTTTGATATCGTAATATCTATATGCTAATTTATATAGGTGTGTATGAAATGCAAAAAAAAAATGCATAGATAATAGATGTTGAGATGGTCGCAACATGGGTCGTATCTTAAAAGTTGGCTAATGCTCTCTATATTGAAATTTGTTAAAATTCTTATTATATCGGGTGGTTAAATTTTAGGGGCCGATGTTGGAAATGAACCACACCTAAACGTTAAGTTTTTATCTGCATTTAATTTTACCTTTCTCAATTTCAGACTAAAGAAAGATACACAATCGAGCAAAGCGTTAAAGTTATTCAGGCTTATTTTGATGATAAATTTTTGAAAAAAATCATCTATAGTGATGATATAATATTTACACCTCAGTGGATTCGTCAATAAGTAGAATTGACGCATTTGGGCGAATGATAATCCAAGAGTGATTTTCGAAAATCCAATGCACCCACAAAGAGTGACTATTTGGTGCGGTTTATGGCCTGGTGACATCATCGGGCTGTATTTTTTCCAGAATGTGGCCGGTCAGGCAGTTACTGTGAATGGTGTTCGCTATCGTGAGATGATAACCATCTTTTTATGGCTAGAATTGGAAGATATGGATGTGGACGATATGTGGTTTCAACAGGGCGGTGCCACTTGCCACACAGCTAACAAAATTCGCGCGACAAATTCAATGGCCGTGTTATCTCACGTGGTGGCGATGTCAATCAATTGGCCGCCAAGATCATGTGATTTGACACGGTTGGACTTCTTTCTTTGGGGTTATTTGAAAGAAAAGTTGTATGTCGATAAGCCAGCAACAATTCAAGAGCTAAAGGATGAGATAATTCTGCACATTAACGGTATAGAACCTCAATTATGCCTCAGTGTCATAGAAAATTTGGAGCATCGGATGGCCGATATTTTGTTCCAAACATAATTGAACCATACTAATATTATCAAAATAAAAAGAAATGACAATAATTTCCTAAATAATTTGTGTTTTATGCAAAATCAACATCGGCCCTTAAAATTTAACCACCCTTTATTACTCTAAATGAATATTATATGATGGGAAATAATATAAAGTTTATGCGATTCTTCTTTTTATCGCGAAAATTGTGATATTCTTGTGATATCGGAAAATATACGAGGATAGTTTGTAACTTTCACTTTAACGTTCCTCACATTAACTGTTATCTATTAGTTTATTTTTTACTGCCAATAGATTTTTTTAATTTCAATATGATGATGTACTATTAGCACAAAAACAATGGCTTGCAAAATGCACCATATATTTAGAAGGGAAAAAAATATCATCTTACCAGTATTGCAGCGGTCGTAAAATGGTTATGGCATGCTAAAAAGTATGGTATCTGTCAAGCAATAATAATAACAAAAATTATTTTAAAAAAGAATTAAAAAAAAAAATTTTTTTTTTAATTCATTAATATAAAATAAATAATTTTGTAATTAAAAATGTTTATTTAAACAGCTGTTTGTATTACCACGCCAATATTAAAAAATAGCAACGCTCCAATTAACACATTTAACTTAACATAATTATTTAGCTCATTGCTATTCAGCAATTGGTCAGGTCTTAAGGCCAATTAGTACAAAATGTATGTAAATATAATTTATATTGACCAGTAGCTGTGCCAAGCTTATCACGTTTTCTCATGCGCAACGTTTTTAAACAACCAAACCGCTTACTTGCTCGTAATGGTACTGGTTGGTTATTACTAACTACTCAAAGGTATGAAAAAAGGTAATCATTTTTATAAAAAAAAAACAAACAAAAACAAAAACAAAAAAACTTCCAATTCTAAAATTCCTCATATTGCAGATAATGAGCTACATACATATATTTTTCAGTTTTAATAGTATTAATTATTATTTATACCCAGAAAACAGTGTTAAAAAGCACAAATTGTAGCACTTAACAAAGTGTCCTCAATAAAATGTTACAATGTTGCAGCAGGATCTATATGTCTTGTCTGTCTGTCTGTCTGTACGAGCATGAACGAACGACCAACTAAGAATTTGTCGTGCTCTCAGCATAGCAATAACGACAAGTTGTATAATGGCAACAATTAATTAGCATGTTTCACTTGGAAGCAAAGCGACGACATTAACAGCGTCAAAATTCCAAAAACAAAGCAACAGCTGCAAATTTCTCTGACCACCATGTACTATGACGAAAAAATATAAAAAGTCTTTTTCTTTCATTCTTTCTTTTTGAGTCTTCAATTTTGCTTAATTTGCCCGGAACATGAACAATATAAAAAGCTTAACAGCAACAGGATATTTTGCTCGTAAGTGTATTTTATACTTTTTTATTTGACTGCATAAAATGATGTTAAAAATGAACAACTTAAACAACATGTCTGTCTACCACCACCACCACCAAAACATCAACAGCAGCATTCAAAAGAAGGTTTTTCTTTACAGTCAATTTCCATTTTATTCGATAATTTTTTATTTTTATTTTTATTTTTGTTTTTAGTTTCTTTTTTTTTAGTTTTAATTATTGTCTGACGTTCTCATCGTTGTGGGGTTAGATGGATAGATTGGATAGTTGGATGTCTAGTGATTAGTTGAATGGTTATTGCTTGTATTGTTGATCATTTACTAAGTCAACATGTATTAGCACCTTTGGCTGTGGTATCATTTGTTTAATTTAATGTTACACGACTACATACCATACCAAACCATTTTTATTGGTGTGGGGTATAACATCTTTTCATTGTCTATCATGTTTTAAATCCAAGTCTTATTGCAACAAATGCTTGCAATCGTTAAACAAGGAATTATTACAGCCAAACCCAAATTAGCGCGTCAAGCGCTACCTCTGATCCATTAAATATAACGATGTCCTAGGGCTAAACTAAACGATAGAACACACTGAACGAACTGTACAGCTCTTGGCAACACTTTGTGCAATCGTTTAAACTCGAACACTTGTCGTTTAACAACAAACTCTTGTTGGAAAATAACATGGTCCATGACTGCATTACATAGGACCATGTTGTATCTAGTCCATTTCAGTTATAGCGTGTTTACATTACGTGTACAAGTCATATGGAATGTCAGATTTTCCAAATGTAAAACTATACACATAGTGTAAACCTCTTGAAACATAACATATGTTATTTACCTATCTGAAATAACATGTGTTAGTTTTTTTATTTAAAGCACGCTCTATTTGATGTGTAAAACTATATGACAACAGATGTTTTCAGTGATGTCCACTTTTAATTTCAAAAATTCCGCTTATTTATTTTTATCATGAATTTAAGGAGTTTAAAATTAACCAATATCTTTATTCTAAATTTTGTTAGTAATTTCATGTTCGCAGATTTATATCGATACCTCACAGCTGATATTAATAAATAAAGTTACATATGTAATCTAATATACATATGTATATTATATATCTATTTGCAAGTTTGTTTAATTGTATGTCAATCACTGCTAAATCGAATTTAATGATATTTAAAACAGACAGATCTTTATTTTTTGTGGGTCCAATGGAATATATCTGTTTTGAAAGCTAGGGCAGGAGGGTATATGGGAGGGACATTTTTATACGAATGACTCAATTTTAATATTTTTGTGTTTATCTTTTTTACCGGTACTAATAGAGACTGAATTAAATTAAAAATTTACTTTACTATAGTGCATTATTTTGAAATATTTTTAAAGACGGTAAGCAAATTGTGTAAACTGTAATATCACCTAATTAACAACTTTGGTCCGCAGGATAAAAAAATGCTATAGAGGTATTGTGGGTATCGAAAGTGCTGCAAATCACTTCATTGAGCCGTTACTTTAGAAAATGAGCGAACACCATTTTATGAAAAAAAAAAATGAATAAAACCTAAGTCTTATTACAAATTACATATAATTACATATTACTATTTTTTATATTGCAATATATTAAGAAGGATTATCAGAATTGAGCAATTATACTGCAACTATGGTGAAAAATCTTCGCTATGTAACCTAAGAAATATATCTAAGTATTGTAATTTCTTTCTTTCTTTTTCCACTTTTTACCCTTAAAATTACAAATAATTTTAGTTTTTTTTTTGGTTTTTTGTTTTACTGTACCAAGAAGAATGAAATGATATTGAAATAAAATAATAAATTAATAAATTAATTATTTAGGCTTAAGTTCTTAATTATAAAGAGATAAAGAAAAATTAGATACCAGCAAAGCAGAATGCATTTTCTAGACAGCTACGTCCATCATCAGTACTCTTCGTATCAATCTACCCGGTAGCTTCAATTGTTATTAATTTTCTCTTTAAACAAACTTATCAAAGTAATAGAATATGAGAAATTTTAATTTAACATTATATTTCATAGGATATAGAGCTTTTTGAAATTTTTTACACTTGTAAACTCTATTTATTTTTCATATTATACTACCAAGCAAACATTTTTCTTTATTTTAATTCTCTTTATATATTTTCTTTTATTTGAAAACGGTATATATCTGTCTTGCTATCAACTAACCTTTGGTTAGCAATTAACAACAATAAAATATGTATGTAAATAAACTATTAAATTTGTTGGTATTATAATTACATTCCAGTAAAAAAAAATCAGCAACTACATTGGCGCATAGCAAAATCTTTTTTTGCAGTTAAAATGGATAACTATTATTGCATATTAAACTTACATGTAATAAGATCACAAAAAATATAAAATAAGTCTATTCCGGCTTGTGATTTTTTAACGCCATTCAAATGCAAATCATCAAATAACATGAAATGGAGTTCTCTCATTTTCAAAAGTAACGACTTAATTTGTCATAAGAATTAGGATAAAAAATATTTTATTCCTAATAAAAAAAATAGTTAAAATAAATTGACATTAACATCAACAAAATTATTCATTCAATTGTTGCTGATATAGTTCAAATCATTTGATTTCTGTACTGTAGAAGCACCCACTAGCGGGTTTCTAATAAAAATGGCGGCAAAAATATACAAAATTGCCTAATAACTTATTACAACAAGCCCCAATAAAGCTATTATTATTATTATTATTAGTTTTATTATATAGTCTAACAATTTAAAAAAATAATCCATCTAAGCCACACTTTGAAGACCAGCTGTTTTAAATATTTGATTTTTGTTTTCAACAACCGGAGGTTATGTCATATGTACGTAACATGGGTACGTTTGAACACAAAAATTATAAACCATATGTAAAACACTGATTTTGACATACACATGAAATTCCATATGGATAGCAATTTTGACAGACATATGACTTGTACACTCAATGTAAACACACCTTTACAATGGACCACGTAGCCCAATATTATCTGCAGGGATATGCTGTTGTGTAGTTTTGTAGTTTAAAAAAAGCTGACACTTACTTGTATAAAAGAACGACAAAGGCAAATGGAAGAAAAGTTCAACGTAAGTTGTGAACGTGAGTAAGTGGTGACAAAAGCTGGTAAGAAAAGAATATTTAATTTCAAAGAGTAGTGATAGATGTAAACGTGGATTAGTTACTCTAATCATAACATAATGGTGCCAGTCCTTAAACCATTTTGGCGGAGGTAAAGTGGTGGCTATAAATATCTCCAAGGCGTTTGATAGAGTGAGGCTGGTGCGTCAAACTGCATTGCTTTTGGTGTCGGTGATAACTTTCCTCGATTTATATCGAGCTTCCTCCAATACGAGCTGTTATAGATGGGATTTCATTAAACGAGCTCAATATTAATTCAGGCTCAATGTTAGTTTCAGCTCTATCTACTAAGTATTAAGAAATTGGAAGCTCTTAATGTTCTTGGCATACAAATACAGTATGATGTTCGTTAGACCAAACACATTTTTCAAGTCTCAAACGAAGCTATCAAGGGCCTCATTTTTTTGAAACGGTGTGAAAGATATTTCAATCCATCTGAACTCCTTACTATTTATACCACCTACATCGGGCCAAAAATGAAATACAACTCTTAAGTATGGGCCGGTGCTCCAAAGTCTGCTTTGGAGTTAATCGACCGCGTGCTAGAGAGGGCGAAGAAGGGGTGATAGTAGGGTATCCAACTCTATTGCAGATATGGGAGGATTCGATTGCATTTAAAATTGCAGGTAATGTGTAATTGCATATTCTTAGCTAAACATTACAGGTAATTTTAAATTCAAATAGGGAGTGCCTCGATAGAGCTAGTCTATCAGTTCCCCCTCCAGAGACTGTGAGTGTTTTCTGCAGACAAGCAAAATGTTTCGCAGAGATAGTGTTGTGTTTAAAAAAAATTAAAATTTTTCAATTACATGTAATTGTAATTGGAAATTTTCAATTACAAATTACAGTTAATTGTAATTAGACCATAATCATTACTTAAAATTGAACAAATTTCAATTATATTCTTAACAGTTAGCATTACCTGTAATTATAATAAAATTTTTTTTCCAATTTCAATTACATGTAATTTTAATTGGATTTTTTCACTTACAAAATACAAGTAATTGTAATTTTTTAATTACACATTAAATGAAATGTGTAATTGCAAAAATCTCAATTACAATTACAAATAGTTTTATGTAATTGCAATTGAAAAATTTCAATTACAATTACATATAATTGCTTAATTACAAGTGTAATTAATTACAAATTGTAATTGACATCCCCCAAGTCTACTCTATTGACTCTCTTGAACATCGACGAGATGTGGGTTGTGTTTTGCTGTCCTTTATTTCTAAGATGGAGTATGCTCTAATTAGTTTAGAGAACTCGTTCCCAATATTCTCACTTTTTGCTTTTCATTAATAGCTCATACATTTATTGTCGATTGGCCAGTTAATTCGTTTTTTAGCCGTACTGTTAGTATGTGGAATCAATTCTGAAGAAGTCTTTCCTGTCACTTACAATGTGAGAAAATTTAAATCGAATGTCCACAAACACTACTCCCTATATCCTCCTTCCCTTAACATTAATTTCCTAGTTATCCCCAGAGTGCTGGTCCAAGTTAATAAAAAAAACGCAGTGAATAAAAATCTCTTTACAGCAGTTGAGAAAATCAGAAGTTAGAAAGAGGTTAGCACGTTGACTACTAAAGCATGCTCGTGAGTTAAATACTCAGCCGTGACAACACAAATTTTTCTGAGACGTATTAATTCTCTTTATAATAATGCATATTACAGTGCCCTCTTTCGCCGGTAATACCATATGGCACTGAATCGCCGGCCAATTAAAATAATTATAAATTGGCTATGGTAGCTTCAAACCAATATGCCTACATAACACCAGAGGCGCTGTAACACTGATCTAAAAATAATCATTAATTACTTGAGTTTTACTTCTCTTTAAAAAAAATTACCGGGATACCCGCAGAAAGTCCTTCAACATCCGTTATTATAAACTTAAAATATTCCATTAAAACATTGATCATATGAAAATTTTTAACTTTCTAAACTACTTGAGAATCTAATTTAAACGAATATAAATTGAGAATCTAATTTAAACGAATATAAAGGGTGGTAAAATTATAAGGGCCGATGTTGATTTTGAATAAAACACAATTTTTTTGGGAAATTATTGTCATTTCTTTTATTTTGATAATATTGGTATGGTTCAATTATGTATGAAACAAAATATCGGCCAAATGGCAGCCGCGACCTCGGCGGCACACATCCGATGCTCCATATTTTCGATGACGCTGAGGCATACTTACCGTTCTATACCGTTAATGTGCCGAATTATCTCATCCTTTAGCTCTTGAATTGTTGCTGGCTTATAGACGTATATCTTTTCTTTCAAATAACCCCAAAGAAAGAAGTCTAACGGTGTCAAATCACATGATCTTGGCGGCCAATTGATATCGCCACCACGTGAGATAACACGGCCATTGAATTTGCCGCGCAAAAGAGCCATTGTTTCGTTAGCTGTGTGGCAAGTGGCACCGTCTTGTTGAAACCACATTTCGTCCACATCCATATCTTTCACGATAGCGAACATCATTCACAGTAACTGCCTGACCGGCCTCATTTTGGAAAAAATACGGTTCGATAATGCCGGCAGCCCATAAACCGCAGCAAAAATTCACTCTTTGTAGGTGCATTGGTTTTTCGACAATCACTCTTGGATTATCATTCATCCAAATGCGACAATTCTGCTTATTGAAGAAACCACTGAGGTGAAAATGTGTCTCATCACAGAAGATAATTTTCTTTTAAAATTGATCATCCAAATCATAATAAGCCTGAATAACTTTAACGCGTTGATCGATTGTGTATCTTTCCATGGTTCAAATAGAATTAGTCTGAAATTGAGAAATGTCAAATTAAATGCAGAAAAAAACTTGACGTTTAGGTGTGGTTCACATTCAACAACGCCCCTTAAAATCTAACCACTCTTTATTTAGATGTCGAACACACTTGGCTGACTGAATAAAATTCAACGGGTGACAACATTTGTGGAAAAACACTTTTTCACTTTTCTAATAAAAAAAAAACAATGTACATACATACATATATACATTAAAACTTGTGTTATTTTGGCTGATTTTTACATGTTTTTTGACTTAATGACATCATAAAATGTCATTAATTTAATAGCCTTAAATTCTGTTTCGGTTTATTCTTTATTTTTTTAATTTAGCTATTTGTGACTTTATACTTTTAAATAAACCAAAGAAACAGAGTAAATATTTTAATAAATTTGAACAAATAAACATAAACTTTATGTACTCAACAGCGACTTTACTCTCATGTAACTGAATATAAAATTCTCAAGTTTAAGAAAAAGTTATTAAATTAGTGTTGCAAATAAAATGGCAAACATAACGATCGAGTTAGTAAATGCTGCCTAAAACTCTTCATTATTTTTCTGAAAGAAATGCCCGGTTACCGGAAGTCATACATGTTGGCATGTGTTCAAGGTTTATTTTTTTTTTGTAATTGCTAATATTTAAGCACTAACAATGGTTCTTTACTTAAAGATTTGTTGTTTTCTCTGCGATTTTGCGAACGAATCAAATAAACTGAATCAATTAGCTTAAAGCCAAACATACTTTTGTCATTAGCTCTTACACTATAGAAAATAACACGTTCAAACAAACTGTACAATTCATCTCCTTTTGCAACTAAAGCATCATTATCTATACTTTTTATAACTCTGCACAGTGGTTTAATAACGTTTTATTTTGGAAATAATTTGGCAGCTCTTGAACCCCTAACGATATATTAATAAAATTTCGCTCAAGCATAGCAGCAGAGTAAATAGGGCTTGTGGGCAAGTCCCCAAAATTGACTACCCCGGGCATACATTTAAATTGTCCTTAAAAATATCTACAAAAAGTGTGATTATATGTCTGGGTTATCTCATTTTTTCAATTTTTACTTAGAAAATAAAAAAAAATATAATTAATAGGCAAGATTTTTGAATCTTCTACAGCTTAAATATCTGTGGCAATATGGAAGAGTAGCTTAAGTCGAAAATTGAAGTTTTGAGATATCATCAATTTTGTGTAATTTTTATTCTGCTTGATTTTTGCGAATAATTTATGAATTAATATATTTGTAACATGTTTATTAGTGAAGAAGGATTTATATTAAAAAAAAATACTGTTGAATTCAGAAGATTTTACGCCTTTTCTACTTAAGCGCTTTTTCTAAACTGAAAGTTGCGTTGAACTGGACTTTAAGTAACTTAAGCGCTTCTGTTCTAATAAAAAGTATGTATCGTGTGGTTTTAAGTAAACATAAGAGGTTTAAAAATAATGACTTTATTTTTTCCAAGTTAACATTTATACATCTTAAGTGAAGTTAAGCCGTTATATGATGAATGGAAAATCTGATGAAGTAAACAAAAGTATGTGTACATAAATTGTTTTGATCAATGCATTATTGATTCAAAAAACTTAAGCTAAAAAGTAAACGTACATAACATTGATAAAAAATTTAGTTTTTTAAAACGTACTAAACACATATAAGCGCTTTTGCTTTTGTAGTCCGCCAAGCGCCTTAACTCATTTCTCTCTTATGTCGACATAAGCTACTCTTCCATATTGCCACAGATATATTCTTTTTATAAAACTAATTCGTATCAAAAGTATATTAAAAATTTTCTCGCGCTACGTTTTTCGAATGCAATTTGCCTTAAAAACTGGAAATTTCGATTCTTTGAGGAATAAAGTATAGAATTGGGATTGACACAGCTTCTGACCGGACAGAGATTGTCATATATAAGGGAGCTGTTTTTTTGGTAATACAAAATTTAATATTTTTTTATTTTCACAGCTGAATTCCTAAACCGGAAATGGTTAGTCCATCAAATTGTTTTATTTTTTACAAGATGCCTATGCTAACCACGAGTAAAATCCTTCTTGGAATATTTAGCCAAGAAATGAAACTTTAAAAATATGTTTACTTTTTTCAATCGGTGCTTTGGACTTTGGATTTTACATAAATAAATCATAAATTTTGTTTCAAAATTGGCTATTTTTGGATAGGGAGAAGAACCGTTACAATTTATGATCCAATTTTCTTTTGTTGGAATTTGCTATAGGTTGTCTTTAAAATAGTTTAAAAAAAATCTAGTACCAAAGTAAGTTAAATTTATATAAGCAACAAAAAAAACATACAACTTTTTTGGGGAAAATCCTAGTTTGTACATTTTCCCAGTTCAGGCTTGTAACTTTTTAATGTAACGCGCTATCAGAACAAAACTTGACACTATTTTATTCTAAATTGTACCAATATTAATAATATTAAAATCCTCCACATATACTCAATCAATTAATCAGTTAAGGTCAGTCAAAAATTTAAAATGTTTTGTAGATTTTTTCAAGGACATTATAAGTGTAAAAAATCATAATCTTTGAGTTATAAATAAACTTTTTATGACATTAAAAAAAAATATGTATGTCCGATGTACCCAGCTTTGGGGCTTATCCCGGCTCCACTTATAAACACTTCTACTTAGCCTCTTTGAAATTTATCACGATATCTTTAGCTGTCGAATTATTTCCAAAATAAAACGTTTTTATACCACTGTGTGCTGTGGTCTCCTGACTTTGTATGCCAGGACGATAAAAAATTGTCTAAAGAATTAAAAGAATTTGCAGGGGCGAGGTACCCAACTTTTAGACCACATAGCGCCACCCCTGCCAAGTGAATGGTGTCCAACGCTTTACAAATGGCTGAGTTATTTTAAAAAAATTTTGATTCTGCTGCACTGTGCCGTGTAAAAACAGGACATAATGAGAAGCTTATAAAACTGCTAAAAAAACTAATAGTAGTTGGTAACTACATGGATGTAGAATTCAATTCAAAATGTTTGTATCACATTCTCATTACTTAAGAAAAATTAAACGGACCTATTATACCTCCAGACTAGACCTGGGAGCTTTCAATTACAATTGCAATTATTCGCAATGTGTAACTGGATGTTCCCAGTTACTTATTAAAAGTAAATGTAATTAAAATTAGGGACTTAATGCAATTTTCAATAGATGTAACTATAATTATAACATCTCAATTACATTTACATTTATTACATTCTAAAAGTAATTGTAATCGTAATTAGGCAACAATCATTACATTCAATTGCACAAAGTTTAATTATATTTTCAAAACTATTGAATTCAACTATGTATTAGACCTGTTGGATTACTCATAAATTTTAATTACAATTATAATTATACGCAATGTGTAATTGGATATTTCCAGTTACACATTATAAGTAATTATAATTGAAAACAGGAATTAAGTCAATTGCCAATAGATATAATTCTAACTAAAAAATTTCAATTATAAATACTTGTTAATAGTAATTAAACATGTTCAATTACACATTACATGTTGTTGCAATTTGAAAATGTTCAATTACAAACTACATGTAATTGTAATTAGGAAATAATCATTATTTTAAAATTTAACAAACTTCAGTTACATTTGAAAACCAATAAGTTAAATTGGAAAACTCTGCAGATGAACTTCGAAAACATTAATGCCATTTAAGTTAAAGTGACCAAGAGATCTTCAGAATTAATTGAAATTTAATGTTGTTTCTTTCTTCCTTATATCATTTAGGTCACTGTATTTGTGTCTTTAAATATTTTTAATATTTTTTACGTTTTTATATGCTAAGGTAATTAATAATTTTGTAATTAAATATAAATAAAATACTTTAAAAAGTAGCCATTGACTAATATATTTCAATTACTTAAAGAAGGCTTAAACTTTTCCATTACATTTAATTGTAATTGATAATTGTTTTTAATTTTTTATTTTAATTGTAATTGAATTATTTCAACTACAATTACATGTAATAGTAATTGGATTTTATAAATTATAAATTAAAAGTAACTGTAATTGGAATTTTCAATTACGAATAACATGTAATTTGCTATTCTAAAAACCGCAGTTTCGATTACAAAGAGTTGAATTTCATTTTGATAAAAAAAATCCAAAAACAATTATATATAATTGCGTAATTGCATGTGTAATTAATTATAACCTGTAAATCCCCCAAGCCTAAAAATTGTACACCTAAATTTGTACCCTGACCTAAACGACCGAAAATGTTAACTATTATATAGGGTGGTTATATTTTAAGGGCCGATGTTGAATGTAAAACACACCTAAACTTCAAGTAAGTTTTTTTCTGCATTTAATTTGACATTTCTCAATGTCAGACTAACTCAACTTCAACTTAAAAGATACACTGTGGTTAGAATGGTGGCAAGAAATGTCAACGTTGGATGATCAATTTTCGAAGAAAATCATCTTCAGTGATGAGGCACATTTTCATCTCAGTGAATTTGTCAATAAGCAGAATTGCCGCATTTGGGCGAATGATAATCCAAGTTTGATTGTCGAAAAATTAATGCACCCACAAAGAGTGACTGTTTGGTGCGGTTTATGGGCTGGCGACATCATCGGGACGTATTTTTTCCAAAATGAGGCCGGTCAGGCAGTTACTGTGAATGGTGTTCGCTATCGTGAGATGATAACGATCTTTTTATGGCTCGAACACAGCTAACGAAACAATAACTCTTTTGCGCGACAAATTCAATGACCATGTTATCTCACGTGGTGGCGATGTCAATTGGCCGCCAAGATCATGTGATTTGACACGGTTGGACTTTCGGGTTATTTAAAAGAAAAGTTGTACGTCGATAAGCCAGCAACATTTCAAGAGCTAAAGGATGCGATATTTCGGCATAGAACCTCAATTATGCCTCAGCGTCATCGAAAATTTGGAGCATCGGATGGCCATTTCGCCGATATTTAGTTCCACACATAACTGGAAAAAGAAATGTCAATAATTTCCTAAATAATTTGTGTTTTATTCAAAATCAACATCGGCCCTTAAAATTTAACCACCCTTTATTTTTAATTCGGTAGCTCCGATAAAATTAAAGCTTTACCTATTGGCAAGTTATAATAAGGGGGTTATACTTTTAATCTTTTGCTCGTACTATATTGTTATAATTTTATGTATTAATTTCTTAATTTTTTTAATTTTAATTTTTATATTTAATTTATTTAATTGTAATTTTACATTCTAATGTTTCTTTCCAACACTTGTATTGATTGAATTGTTGTATTTATTATTTCGGTGTATGATTTATGTTTTCACCTTCTCACTAATAAATAACAAAAAAAAAAAATACAAAATGTAATCCGTATTTAACAGATATAGATACCTGCCTAGAAATACTGCAATATTATAACATCATTTTAAATAATATCGCGTGCCATTGGAGAGGCAGATTAAAAATGACTGTAAAATAAAATGCCAAACAGTAACACACAACTACTTGTATGTAAAAAAGAAAGATAAAATACTTTTGTTTTCACTCCTAAAACAAAGATAAAAAGAAATAAAAACACAACAGATATCAAGTTCCCTCAACAGCAGCTGTATTGTACCAAAACAGCCCATTAAATTAGTATAGAAATTAACGCCATAAAACTAGAAATTTATTATTTTTAAATTTAATGGCAGTTTTGAATTTAAAAAAAGGGGGAGAAATAGAATACAAATCTTTGGCAAAGGGGGAATTATTGCCACGAAAAGCATATGTTTTTTTTTTCGTAAATTTTAAAAGGGGACCTAAACCATTATTGTAAAACTTTTACAAAATTAATGATTTTCTTCAATTGATACAAACATTTTAATATTGGCATCAGTCGAATAAAATTATTTTAAATTACCCAGCAAAATATATGAAATTCTTTCTTGAAATAACATTTTCGCTGTTTCAAAAAAGTATAATTAAGTGCTGGGAGGTTATTGCGCACTTCTATGCGAAAGAGGTGATTTTCGAAATCCAATCAATTTTCAAAATTCAATTTTTTTTTCGAATCGAATGGTATCAAAATACTTAGTAACAACCAAATTATTTTTATTTATTGTGCAAATCGCTTTGCAAAGAATATCCTTATACACAACAAATATTTGAAAGCCTTCAGTTAAGTTAAACAGCTGCTTTTCCAGCCAAATCATCATACGCAATCAAGATATTTTCAACCGACTTTATAAATCGTTAAATAGTGATTGCCGAAAAACAAGGGTGGAATCTTTGGTTCATATGTCTTCACAAATAACGATGGTCAGAAAGTTACCGTCAAGGGTTAGCGGTACAGAGACGTGCTTACTAACATTTTAATGCTTCAATTGGAAGGCCGATAAGTGGTTACAGCGGGATGGTACCACATGTCAAATGCTATATTATTATTATGGTTTTGCACTAGACCAAGTGAGTCGGTTCTTAAACACGACAACCGACCGACCTGTGCAACCTAACCAAACCTAATAGTTTCAAGAAATGCACCTATTAACTGGTCACCTAATCTCTCTGTTAACTGGTTAATCCTCTAAAATTTACACCATACACGCGCTAGCCGTGGCGGCGCCCCCCTAATTGTCATTGCGGTTCATTCTCAAAGCTTTGACGCAGCGCTATCGGGGAAAATGGGGGCACCAGACGCCAGGGTTCCTAAAACCTAAATCAGGAAGAACCCCATCCTAATCCACGGTGGAACAGCATACGCCAGGGATGCGTGGTCAGCAGGGAGCTTGGCGTTAGTATGCGAACTCTGGATACCAGTCGACCTCCAGTTTCAATATAGGCTTACCCATGCATAAGTAGCTCTGTGTGGGTAGACAACGTTTTCTCCAATAATGGCCAAGGGAAGAATTCAGAAGGGATGGACAGGAACGCCTCGCCAGGGGTGAACAGGTTAATCTCTAAAGGTTATCCTATGGCTTTGAATCGGGATATTTCGATAGGGATGGACAAGGAAGCCTCGTTAGAGGTGGAAAGGTTAATCCCTTTAGGAACTCCGGTTGCCACTGGCCATGGGAGGATATCGAAATAGAATGACAAAGAAACCTCCCAAGGGGTGGACTGGTCAGTATATGACGATACTCCTGCGGCTATGGAGGTAAATGTGGATGAATTGCATGCACCAGGCCCTGTGGGCTTATGTAAATCCTTTTCGGAAGCAGGCACCTCAGAGTCTCTACAGCATATGCCTAAAAGTGAGAGGCAGAGGCTGACACGGCAGCGCACATTGTGTGTGAATGTCCAGCACTGCCTAACATAAGACTCAGGACCGCTGGTGGATGCCATGGGGGACCTGAGTCTTAACCAAATGCTAGCAATTACTAGAGACTGTCGACAGTCTGAAATCACTAAAGTCAAAATTAAGGGATGGTTGTAGCACATGACTCAATGTAAGTAGGTTGCCGTAAATTACATTTCGGTTGCCGCTAATCATAGAAATCATATTCAAATGCAATAAAATTATCTAAATAATTAAGCCAATTGAATGGACATTAAAAACGTTTTTCACTGTTTTATTTCAACTTAAAGTTCCTCTCCTTTATAAAAAAAAAAACACCCTTAATGTATAAAAACAAAAGTGTGTACAAATATATAATATTGCAGCTATAATTAAAACCGATTACAGATGCAATATGGCCATAAATAAAATAGACCTAAATAAAAAATACTGAAAATGGTAAAATATACAAATTAACTCACACAGCCTCACACTCAATATTTATTTGTAGCAAGCAGTTCCCAAAAAGTTTACCAACTCACCTGCAAATAAATGTTAAAAAGAAACAAAATAAGCATAAATTATTCAAAATTATCAAACACTTATAATCTTTTATTCAGTTAATAAATTGTTAAAATAAACTACAAACGAAAACCATAAATAAGCAAATAAATAAAAACATCAGATAAATTTTATTCGTTTTATTTTTTTCTTTGGCCAAACAACAAGACAATTGCAATAAATATGGAAACAAATATTTAACTTGAATCATTTTCGTTTATTTTTGGCATTATTATTATTTTATGGATATTAATCTATATAAGCACAACAACGAATCAATTTCAATAAAGTTAACCTAATAAAATTCTTACGAGATATAGAACAATTCCAAAGTCTAATGCATGTAATACTATAAATATTAAATATGGAATGTTTAAGTTGCAGTTGCAAATTGAATGAAATTTATTTCATATTTTTTTTAGGAGAAATTAAAACTCAATTTAGAAGGGTGGTTTTATTATTTAAATTTTCAAAAACCATATAATCAGATTAAAGATAAACTGTCAGCTTGTGCAATTATATCGTAATAGACAGGGCTGTAAAGATCATGCCTGCTTACTACATTGCAGTGGTTTGTTTCGACTCCAAAACATCTAGTCAGATGGACTGGTACACTACCAACTAACCATGCTAACAGAGCTGCAAATATATTCTCTTCGTTTAACTCACTAATAAATAAATATAATTTAATATTTTTTAAATCACTAATATTATAAAACAGCTAATAATAACTTTTAATTAAATTTTATGAATAATTATTGGAAAAAACCATATTTGTTTTTATTATTTTTAAACTTTTTTTATAATTGAATTTTAATAAACATAATTTTAGAAATGATTCCATAAAATTTAATAACATAATTTAATTTTGTTTGAGATGCCAATAAAAATATTAATTCAAATAAATTAAAATTAAAATGACAACAGCAACAGCAAAAACACAAACACAAACACAACAACTCAACGGACCAACTTTTAAAATATCAGCAGTTATTTAAATATTTAAAGTTCAGATATACTTTGATGCTGGTGCAAAAGCTATTGACTGACGGTAAGAAACTATGGAAACAGTAACGTTATTGTAGACATTGTCAAAGTTATTGATGAGTCATAATAAAAGTTTTTATTAGATGGTAGAACTAGAAACTGACAACGGAGAGGTAAAATTGCGTGGTAACAAAAAAATACATTTTTTTTTGTTTAAATTTAATTAAAGCAAAGCATTGAAACTTTACTCTACAACAAGGGTATCGAAAGATTTTTATTTTGTTTTTCTTAATATTAAATCTCTTCTCTGATTTTATTTAGCCAATTATTTTTTAATTGATGTTTAATTAGTTTTTTTTTTTTACTAATAAAGTAGATTACTTATTTTATTACAAGCTTATATCCGCACATTAGAGTGGTTTCGTATGTTTTTGTGCATTTTATGAACTTACTTTGTTAAAGAGTGGGCCATACTTGACAAAGCGAAGGAAAATATTTCATAAGATGTCCATTGTTACTATGAGTGGCACTGTATGTGCCCTCATAGTAACAATGAGGACCCGAGGATGTGTCGCCAGCCACTTCAAATTCGAAAGCCATGCCAGCAGAATATATTACCTAAACAATGACTACTTTAAGAAGTTGTAATAATGAGAAAACGATGCGAAGACCTTGCTGAGTTCAGATTATAGGTACCTCACGATAATGGCGATATCAGCAGCGAAATAAAACAAACCCAATTGAGGCTACCTAATCCACCAAATTTTTAATTATATTTATTCTAAGTGATAAAACAAAATACGTCAGAAGCTTGCAGAAAAAACGCTGTCAAATAAACGAGGCCTTTAGTTAAATCGACAGGAGCATGGTAAAATAATATAGGTAAAACTACAACAACAGCTGTTTATGTTTATGCTTTGCCTGAAAATCTCAATCGACTTATATACAGTGCCGGTCAAAAAAATAGCACCAACGACAAAATGTAGTTTCATTCCAATGGAAACATAAATGGTAGACGAGTCCAGAATTGTATTATTTGGAAGCAAGGGATCACGTTCGTATGTAAGAGGACCCCCAAACGCAGAATTCAACCCAAAACTTACAACTCAAACCATAAAACACGGTGGATCTATCGTAATGATATGGGGTAGTTTTTCTCACTATGGTGTAGGACCTACAAAACCACAATAAGTACATTTATATTTTTATACTCGGGGAAGTAATGTTCCCTTATGCTACTGAAGAAATGCCGTTGGTGTGAGTCTTCTAGCAAGATAATGACCCGAAGCACACAAGCAAGCTTGCGACAAAGTGGTTTCGGGACAATAGATTCAAAGTGATTGAATGGCCCGCTCAGAGCCCAGATCAATTTAAAAATTTATGGACAGATATAAAAAACCAGTGTCTCAAATGCTACCAACTAACAACGAAGCGCTTTGGACGGCTGTCCAGCAAATCTATAATAAAATTCCAAAGGAAAGAGCCAAAATCTTGTAAATTCGATTCTAAAACGTTGTGCAGACGTTATTACAAATAAAGGCCATGCAACAAGGTATTAATTATAACATACAAATCATTCTCAACGTCGTAAATGCATCATTTATAATTCTTCTTAATTTGTTCTTAATTTAGTGTTTAATATTAGTACAAATTGAATAGAAGTGCTATTTTTTTCACTGACTCATTTCCAAGTTTGTTTGTATAAAGTATAAATTTCACACTTTCCTAAGCGTCTTATAAAAAATTTTGAAATATATCAATTTAACCTGTAGGAAAGTAAGTATCGGAGACATATTTTTTTAGGCTTGGTGCTATTTTTCTGACCGCAGCTGTGAGTGTGTTCCTATGCTTAGAGATTAGTTATAAATAGTTAAAAGAGAAACAACATAATACTGAAGTAAATGCTACTGCTTTTTCAAGCTTTTATTTAACTTGTATTGTACGTATGTATTAATGTTTATTTAACCCCTTTCCCTGTCCTTTTTTTTGTGTAATAAAGTCCATGTTACAGTTACAGATGTAATAGTTATCAACATTTTTGCTAGTTTCGTTGCTATCGGTAGCCATTTAATTTGTTTTATTGTAAACAAATTTTAACACTGCAACTGAATTTTACTGCAGCTTTCTCTCTCTCTCTCGTAACCCGAATATATTGAAAATAGTTATTCATTCATAAACCTGGTGAAAGTGGAATATTATGTTAAGCTTGACTTAATGTTGCTGACGGGGCCGCTTGCAGTGTCAATTCTGAAAGCAGCTATATCGTGTTTATACTCATTAGATGACAAGTAGTTTTTATTTATGACTCTAATGCAGAGAAATAAGCCGAGCGGTTCAAAGCTGATGGTGCGCCGCCACCGGTTGTTGTTTTTCCAATGTTGTAGCCGCCGCCGTTAACATTGTTGCATAAAATCCTTTTATTTAAACAAAAATACAAAAAAATCAAGCCGAAAAATTAGTTATATCTAATGTAGATATGTAAAGCTTTACATTCTTAAGAAAAAATTGATATGCCCGAGTGATAATTTATCATTTATGCAGATTCGTTTTATTATTTAATTAAGTTGATCAAGTTTTTTTTGGGTGCCTTGGCCGGTTAGTATGTAGTGTGCTTGCTAGTCTATCAGTCCGAGGTTGCGGGCTAAATGGTTAAATGTGTTAGTGACAGTTCACAGTTACTTGCAGACTGTGCCTGGAAATAGGCCAACATAAAATAGGTTTTGCCTAAAGCAAATGTTAGCAATTAAAATAGTAGACTCTGTGATGAAGTCCGCAGCAGGGATCCCACTTTGGTCTGATTGGACAAAAATTGGACGTTTTTTATTTATTTATTTATTTATTTATTTATTTATTTATGAACGATTTGGTAGTTTGGTTGTAGTTTGTTCTAGATTTTCTGCGTTTTTGGTACAACAAATTGTTTATCCATTTTAAATGTAAAAATTATTTTCCAATTAAAGGGCTTAAAAATATCTATAGGATTTACTAATCTTTACTCTTTATTTACTTACAAATGAAAGAAAACGTAGTAAAGGCCAGGAATCACTTTCCTACATGATCGTACGATTCAACCACAAAAAAATCTGGCAGAATTCTGTCCTGTCCTACACAAAAAATCGTTTCAAAATAGCTTTATAGGTGCCACACTATCATGCAACTCTGATCGCAAAAATAAAAAAATAAAAATTATTTTATGATTTTTTTTCAAAAGATTATTAAATTGTAGGATGTTAGTTGCAATTTTAATAAATAATAAAAAGAATTGTGGGAATGCTTTCAATGGATTATTTGAATGACTTCAAGTAGTGTTCATATTAATTAATTTTCCTTAGTAAAGAGGTGTACGAAGAATATACTCATAGAGAGGTTTTAAGTGTGTTAATCCTACTTCATTAAACATTAAAAAAAACACATTTTATTTATATTCTATACAATATAGAGAGAAAGAAAGGGTAAAACACAAGAGCAGAAATTTAAAATTTGTTTGCTATACAAACATATATTAGAGTAATCGTTTGACTTATTAAACTGTTTAAAAAAATATAATTTACATTTTAAAATGACAAACAAAACTATTCTTTTTTTTTTGATTAAACGACTAAACGAAATTTTTATAAATTTTTTATGAAAAAAATATTTTTTTTAACTCAAATTAAAAATGTGTGGTGAAGTATGATATCTTTTATTTATTTACTGTTCGTTTACTAAGAGAGCTTGGGAAGGATTTTATTGTTCTTAAAAAAATATTTTCAATTGTTGCCAACATTAGATATGCCAACAGTAACCTAGTCCACACTTCGACATTTGCTATGTTCACTGCTTTTCTAAGCTTTCATGTAAATATATATACATACATACATACATACATACATACATACATACATACATACATACATACATACATACATACATACATACATACATACATACATACATACATACATACATACATACATACATACATACATACATACATACATACATACATACATACATACATACATACATACATACATACATACATACATACATACATACATACATACATACATACATACATACATACATACATACATACATACATACATACATACATACATACATACATACATACATACATACATACATACATACATACATACATACATACATACATACATACATACATACATACATACATACATACATACATACATACATACATACATACATACATACATACATACATAAATTATGTGGAATTGTGGTACAATAAAAATTAATGAACAAAAACGTAATCACATAACATTTACATGCCCGCCTATCCGAGTGTTGAGGTATTGAAGCAAAATTGACACAAATAAAGTTAAAAGCTGTAAAAATAAATTAGCGTATTGGAAGAAGCACAACACTAAGCAAGCACTTACACTTAGACCGATTAGTAGTGCGCTAGTCTATCAGTCTAGTGGTTGCGGCTTCGATTCCCACCAAAGACTCCGAGTGTTTTCTGCAGACAAGCAACAAGTTTCGCGGATGTAGTATTGTCCTTAACAAAAATGTAGAGACCAATTGAGAATTTCATCACTGCGCTGTGTCCAATGCGTATATTGCATTAGCTTTCGATATAAATCATTACAAAAACTTTCGACATTACAAATAGAATAGAAAATATAAAAATATAATTATTGAAGGTTCTTTATGTTAACCACCTCCAAAATCTGGACGTAATTTCATCCTAAAATTAGATTAGACTGCATACGTCATTATCCAAAAAAAAATCGTTAAATTTGTGGTAATTTTTTAGACCTAGAATAGATATGTTGACTCAAGGTATATTTATCTTACTAGGTAGTGTCGTCCGTCCAGCTGATTTAGTAGTTCGACATGTCAAAAGTTGTATGTGTTCAGAAATTTTATATTCTAGAAGTGAGAAAGCAATAAAACACATAAACGCCTTCTCAATTTTCTTATATGTTTTTTGACATTTCGAACTACAAAGCAACAACAAAATGCCATGTTTTCTTGTATTGTTGTATTTGTTGTAGGGATTCCATTACCTAGTAAAATAAATATACCTTCTGTTGACTAGTCAAACTGACGTACGGGGTCTATTCAAATGAAAAGGAAAATTTTTGAATATTTTTTTTTTATACAAAAAATTATATTTGGAATCGTGTTAAATACATTATTTATTTTAAGTCACGCATGATTCCTTTGTAAATTTATTAAATAAATATTTTATTTACAAAGGAACCATGCGTGACTTAAAATAAATAATGTATTTAACACGATTCCAAATATAATTTTTTGTATATGAAGGCATGCGCACGCTGAGTAAATACGATTTTCGTATTTTTTAATTTTTTAATTTTTTAATTTTTATTTTTGTTTTTCAAAAGTCTTTTTGATACATTATGAATGGTATCCAATGGAAACCCTTAATGTAGAAAATTGAAAGAAAAATAAAATAAACATGTTGAAATCGAAATGGTTACTATGGTTTTTTATTTTGTTTAGAAATTTAGATTTGGCTTTCTTTATAGACTGTTTGAACTTCTCATTTAGTCTATTAAGTTTTAAGCATAAGAATCTGAGTTTTTATTCAGAAAAATTGGGAAAAATCCACTGATGAGCTAGTTGAGCACTAGCGAAATAGCTATCTGGATAGGCTTTCCCCATAGTAATCAATTTCGATTATTATATTTTTGGAAATAAATATTTTATAATCATAAAATATTTATTTAATAAATTTACAAAGGAATCATGCGTGACTTAAAATAAATAATGTATTTTTTTTTTTTTGTTATGTTGGTACACATGTGTTGCAACCACATCAACAAGTGAAGAAAACATTGAAACAGTGAAAAAAATTTTTTTTAAAATCGTCGATTCACTATTAGAGAAGTTGCAAATGATGTTGACATAACAATCGGCTCATGCCATGCAATGTTCTCGAATGTTTTGGGCATGAAATGTGTGACAGCGAAGTTTGTTCTAAATTTGCTAAATTTTGAGCAAACGCAACGGCATTAGTATCGCTGAGGAGTTGTTGAATGAAGTCAACGACGATACAAGTTTACTTAAAAGGGTCATATCTGGTGACGAAAAACATGGGTTTATGGTTATGACGTCGAAACCAAGGCCCAATTATCCCAATGGAAGCGACCAGAAGTAAAAATCGAAGAACATACAGGATGTCCGCCGGGAAGGTATACTACTCGCAGTAATCCATTGTAATCCTCGCTGTATGCGATGTGGCACCGTCTTGCTGATACCACATGTCAATCAAGCTGTGGCGTTAAAAAGCCTTCAATCATATCACGTTACCGCTCCCCATTCACAGTTACCGTTACGTCGTTTTCATTTTCAAAGAAGTAAGTTCCAATGATTCCTCCTGACCAAGTTACACACCAGACTGTCACTTTTAATAGATGCAAAGGTGACTGATTTGAGGGTTTTCCATTACCCGGAACCGACTATTCTATTTATTCACATTTCCATTCAAATGAAAATGTGCCTCTTCACTCATTATGATTTTTTTCATGAAAATCGTGGTTGTCATGGGCGAGCTGTAACATGCTATTGGCATATGTACGGCGGCGTAAATGGTATTGTAGAAAAAGGTCTTGTATCAACTGAGTTTTAAATGGAAACAATTCAAAAACCCTTGTGCAAAATTGTGGCCAAAGTTGTTCCTTGACCAAGCTCCTAAGCACGGGGTCGAATTGAGGTTGATGGATTGTTTTGAACACTTTCTTGAGCAGCAGTAATGTTTTCAGCCGATATTGCAGTACGTTGTGGTCCATAATTGGGCCTATCTTTTACAGATCCTCTTTCTTCGAAATCATTCACTACACGATAAATAGTTCGTTTTGTTGGCACGTTTTTTCTCCCGAAAATTTCATGAAACTTTCTCATCGTCAGTGTAATCGCTGATTGCTTTTGATAAAATGTTTTAACGATTAAAACACGTTCCTTTTTTATTTTTCCATAATAAATTTGTCACGTGTCTGCTTCACGACTGACAAATATGAACTGTCAAGACTAATGTTTACCAAAATGGCGGCAAAACCAAATAGTATAACTTCCCGGCGGAAGCGGGAAACGTGACTGTTCTTTTCAATTATCAAAAACAAACTACTAATCTAAATTGGCTGCTAATGCCAACATATGACTAACACATACACAGTACAACACATGATTTGCCAACTCAATTCTGTGAACTGTATGTGAAATTAGACCCAAAAAGAAGAATTTCTGCATCATTCTTCTTACCTGCGATTTGAAGTTAGTATCGATTTGAAGTTAGTACTATCGTATAGGGGAATTTATCACGTTTTAGGCCCTGTTGTTTGACATAGCTCGCAACCACTAGCCCAATTTAGTTGAAATAAATTTTAAAAAATTAAGAATTACAATTCCCTTAATCTGTTCATATATTGCTTTCCTATACAAGTAACACTTTCGAAGTTAAAAATGAATGTATGAAGGGAAAAAATTATTTTTTTTAAAATTTGCTCGAGATATGCACAACATTATTTGGAGAAAACATTGACACCTTTTTCATGATTCTGAGAATTAAAAAAAAAGGAATAAACAAAAGGTTATTTGATTTTTATGATTGCGGTAATAAATGTACGTGGACAATTAAACGGAAAGTGGACCTTTTTATTATTTGGGTTTTTCCGGTGGCTACCTATATGATTTTTTTTACAGAAATTGCACCCACATTTAAGGGTGGTCATTATTTGGAAAGTTTTGCACAGTTTGAAACGTACAAGTGCTGAATCAGGTATATAGCCAGCCGCCCTTAAAATATGCGCCCATTTATAAGTACCTGGCAGTAAAATATTCAAAAATACGTAGTATTTATAGGTGTGCATTGATCAATTTTTGGCATTCAGCCAGTGCCGACGAACGCGAACAGTAAAAGTGATTTTTCTCCAGTTTTTTAAAAGTGAATAACAACAACAAAGTTCCACAATTATGCAGTTTGAAGAAAGCACCGAAGATGAAGACATTGAAATTGGTGGACACAGTGAAAGAAACACGCCCTTGAATAGTATGTGTATCTCGGATGACGATACAGACTCAGACCATGAATATGAACAACCTACGAAGAAAACAAGATCATCAGAACCACAAGCGTCAACTTCTACAAGGATGGATATTGCCAATAATTGAAAAAATGTTCTAAATTTTGTTTTTATGCATATTATAATTGCGTATTAATTGCATATTATTTTATTTTCATTAAGTTTTTATAAATAAAGTTTTTTTTTTGCATGATAATTTTTTAATTTATATTTTTATTTTTATTCTAAGGGTGGAGGCTATAACTGATTTTTGAAATTCATACCTTTACTCAATTCCGAATAAAAGCGAAACGCGTGCATCGATTTTTATGATCTTTGTCTCATTTTGCTCATAGGTTATGTGACTTTGCGAAAAAATAACTAGACTTGAAACTTTTTTCCATTTTGGATTTTTTATGTATTTTAAAAAAAAAAATTAAATTTTTAGGCAAAAAATAATTTTTTCCCTTCATACATTCATTTTTAACTTCGAAAGTGTTACTTGTATAGGAAAGCAATATATGAACAGATTAAGGGAATTGTAATTCTTAATTTTTTAAAATTTATTTCAACTAAATTGGGCTAGTGGTTGTCGAGCTATGTCAAACAACAGGGCCTAAAACGTGATAAATTCCCCTATACGATAGTACTAACTTCAAATCGATACTAACTTCAAATCGCAGGTAAGAAGACAAAACGAATGATGCAGAACTTCTTCTTTTTGGGTCTAATTTCACATACAGTTCACAGAATTGAGTTGGCAATCAATTAACTGAAAAATGTTATACTGTGATATGTACCAACATAACAAAAAATAATCTATAATGGAATGTACACAGCCCGCACAAATTGGAAAATACTTATTAACCGGGTGGCAATGCATCCATAACAAGTTACTGTTTTATGAGGATTTACACCATCGGCGTAATTAAATCACATTTTTTCGGCAAGCAATTTTGTTATGTCCCAGATTGATGAATCTAGACAAACAGTTGCATCAGGATGGAGCTACTTGCTAACAGCGATATATGTACATCAAGTGTATGAATGTATATTTATCGTTTGCGAAAATGACATAAGTGGGCCACCACATTTTTTGCAATTTAACCACACTAGACTTCTTTTTTAAAACTCCATTTATCTTGATTTTTGTGACAAAATTCCTAGAAATCAAACCTTTCAAAACAATACCCTCAGTGCTAAGCTGCAGCCACATTTGAATGATGTCATATTCCTTTTGATCTCTTAGAGAATGCTGGTGTTGAATTTTACTAATTTTTGTTTAGATTGTATCTTCAACTTGAACAAAGTATTTTCTTCGAGTGTATACATCAAAGTTTTATTTTAACGCTGTAGGGGTAGACTTGCCAGGTGAATAAACTTCTTTGCTTCAACTCACATCCCTGTGGAGGAAAATTGTTCAAATAAACTTAAGTACTTAGACAGTTTACAGACTCTTTTTAGTATAATTTTCTTTTATTTTTTCCGTATTTATAAATTCATTCATTCTTTTTTGCTTTTATTTTAAGCAGTGTTTTTTTTTTTTTTTTTTTGTTAAGGGATGGTGCGTGAGTTTTCAAGTTGTTTTTTTTATAAAAAAAATGCAAATGCTAAAATAATAAAGTGCAAATAGAAGAGTTACAACTACTTGATAGCAAAAAGATGTCTATGGATAATGTGTGAACAGATAAAAAAAACGAACGATAAATACAAAGAAAGTGTTTACGCACATTTTACTCTCCAGACATACATTACTGACATAACAACAATAATAACAAACAGATTACAAAGAATCAAACAAAAGCCAACACAGCCAGACGCACATTTTCACGCTGTATGAGTAATTGAAACGGGAGGGAAAACTACATTTATTACTTATACGCCAGAGGGTTTATTATTACTTATACGCCAGAAGGTTTAATAGACGCATTACTTTACAACTGCACACACCCACACTTAGGCATTCTAAATGCATTTACTCTTATGTATTTGCAAAGTAACTTAAGTAAATAACATGTATAAATTATAAATGCGGGAGTGCGTACTGAGTTTGGTATGATAAATGACTTTTTATATGCGTAGGTTCGTAACAAATTCACATCAATAGTTACTTTTATACTTATGTATTTGTATTGTATATGAGCCTTTGTGTGGGGCTTTTACCGTTTTATATACATACATATGCACATACATATCTATATATGTAAGTTATTATGTTTGTATGAACATATACATATGTACATACATATATGTATGTATTTATGTATGCGGTTCATATGTCTATGAACCTTTAAGCACATAACTAATCTCATTGTCTACTTATTTATTACGCATCGGCTTATGTACCTGCAAAATTTATTTTAAAACTTAATTAATTAAAACAATGTAGCAGTGTATGAAGTACCCGCATAATAAGTTAAAAGCAGACAAGATAAAACCAAACCATTCGTGTTACAGCCGTTGAAGACACTTTATTTCATGATATCATTAAAAATCTAATTAAACTCGTTTTTATAAACAAAATATAAAAATCTATAATTTTGCGTAATAAATCACTCCAATTATGAAAACGAGTCTAGTGTGTAACCATTTATACACCCAAAAAAGCATTATTCATGTCATTAAAAGTCTCATTACTTTTGGCATTTCATACAGATTGCTCTTTCTGACAAAAAACAGTTTTCCTAATTATCAGTTGCATTTTTTTAAGAATTTTTGGACTTAACTTTTTTTTATAAAGAGTAAGTAACACTTAGGCAAGTAATGCCTATATTAAATGTGTTACTTCCTTCGGAAAGGGATAGGAGTAGATAAGACAGGTGGTTGTTGTGATACTAAAGCTTCGCTTCTGGCAACACTGCAATTGCACGTTATGATTATTTTTAGTACCGTAATGCAGCGCCTCTGGTGTTATTTAGGCGAATTAGTTTGAAGCTAGCAATATCCAATTTAAAATTATTTTACTTCACCGCCGATTTAGTGCTATGTGGTAATACCGGCGAAGGATGGCGCTGTGATATGCATTATTATAAAGAGAAATTAATACACATCAAAAAAATTGATGTTGCCACGGCTGAGTATTGAACTCGTGACCATTACTTAGTAGTCAAGGTGCTAACCACTTAAGCTACAGCACCTAAATGAAGTACAATGTGTTACCTTGCTTTAAAATGTCTAGACACTATCTAAGGTTTTTTAGGGTTCCGTACACAAAGTGTAAAAACGTAACCCTATTGTTTTCGCTACAATGTCTGTCCGTCTGTCAGCGCCTTTTATCTCTGGAACCGTAATAGGTTGACTCTTGAAATTTTCACAGATGATGTATAGCTGTTGCCGCTATAGCAACAAATACTAAAACTTATAGGATTTTCCGATAGAGAGGTGTTATTCACGAATATGTGCCTATTTCGTCAACTGTAGGAGGCATAGACTCAATATTTAAAAGTTTGAAATTTTCACAGAAGGTGTATAGCAGTGGCCGATTTAGTAACAAATACTAAAACTTAAAGGGTGTTCCGATAAAGAGGTGTTATTCACGAATATGTGCTTATTTCTTGAACTGTAGGAGACATGGACTCAAGATTTAAAAACAGTAATTAAAACTTAGTTCGCTTTATAAACAAGTCTAAAAAATAAACTTAAAAATTAAAGGGTGTTCCGAGATTGGCGTGATATGCATGTATAAGGCTTAAGGCCATAATACTACCTATTATGGCCTTAAAATTTTCACAGAAGGTGTATAACTATAGAAGGTGTATATATATAGTGGTCACTATAGCAATAAATAATAAAACTTATCGGGTGTTCCGAAAGTGAGCTGTTATTTGCCGTTATGTCTTTATCTCTTGAGCTATAGGAGGCAAGCACTTAAAATTTGCAGACAGTAATTAACTCTATGTTCTGTGTGACGTGCTTTGCCTGTATATGGCCTAAGTTTTGAACAATAATAAGTAGACACTTGAAGTTTTTTCAAGAGGTTTATTACTATGGAAACTATAACAAATAATAAAAATTAAAGGGTGATCCATCAGTGACATGTTTTTTACGTATATTTTCTTGTTTTTTGAACCGCAATAGGTAGGCCTGATATTTTTATAGAAAGTGTATTACCATGGCCGTTAGAACAACAATTCCTAAAATTTAAAGGGTGTTCCAATAGCGATGCAATTTTCGCGAATATGACTTTGATTTTAAAAAGAAAATTAATTAATTAATATTTCTATTAAAGTGTTACATCTTTAAAGCAAATCAAAGCAAACTAAAAACAAAACAACAAATTTAATCGTTATGTAATATTGTCATATATGGGACGATGGCAATCCAAAGAGGTATAGTGCGTCTGATCTGTAACTTAAGTGAGATATTTCTCACAAGAAATTATTAAAAAAAAACTTTTAAAATAAAATAACGATTAAGTTTAGGATTAACTCTAGCGCATCCTGTGTAAACAAATTGAATTTCGAACCCACAAAAAGTTACAATTGGGTACGAATACTGGGCCTGTATTGGGTTGTAAATGACTTGATTAAGGCAACGTTAAGCGCGTATTGCTTTGATTATCATCCATGCAAGCACAGCACAGCAAATGCCACAAACACATTGTGTTTGAATAATTTGATATTTTTAAACCGCCTTAAAAAATATTTTCGCCCTGAAGGCCGAAGCTTATAGAATCCGTCATACGTTATACGTCGTCTTTTTCAACGTACAAGACAGATGGAATACAGGTTTTCTAATGAGTGTTGTCACAATCAGTACGTCTGCGTCAACGCAAAGTACGAAAGTTGGACAATTTTTAACTTTTTACGTACCTTGAGAGCAGTTGAGAGATATAAATTAGTTTCTCTTTAATTCCCTCTCTCTCTCAAAATTAAATTTTTTGTGTTGAGTGGCAGCAAAAAAAAAAACAAAATATAACAAAGTAAATAAATTAAATTTATTAAAATAGTGAAAAAAAATAAAAGTTGAAGGGTGTCTCTATAAGTGTCTTTATGCTGCATATTCGACTTTTTCTTTGGACCATTACAGATAGCCACTTGAAACTTACACAACTATAGCCATTATATTATTGGATGATCAGATATAACGCTCTAACAACAAGTATACAAATTAAATTAGAAATTAAAGCGCGTTCCTTTGGTGACGTGAATTAATGTAATCTTTGAATCGAAAGGAAGCCACTTAAAACTTCAACAAACATAAAATCAACAACTAAAGGATAACCCAAACAAGTCATTATTTTACTTACTTTTTGTTTACCCTCTGTAGCATAGTGTAGACTGTAGGCAACATACCGTTCGAATTAACCAAAATTAATGGAAATACATTCTTTCTTTAACATAATCGGTCATTGCATTGCGTGGTTTACAGACTGAGCTAACGATTTTCATTCAAAGAAAAATAACAATTAGGTCGCACTACATGCTGTAAAGTGAGAATTGATTTTTGACTATTATAGAGGGTTAACTAATTCTTACAGATTATGCTTTTTAGAGTTTCGTACAAAAAGTGTAAAAACGTAACCCTATTGTTTTCGCTACAATGTCTATCCGTCTGTCCGTCTGTCAGCGCCTTTTATCTCTGGAACCGTAGTAGGTAGAATCTTGAAATTTTGACAGATGATGTATAGCTGTTGCCGCTATAGCAACAAATACTAAAACTTATAGGGTGTTCCAACAGAGAGGTGTTATTCACGAATATGTGTTTATTTCTTGAACTGTAGGAGGCATACAATAAAAATTTACAAACAGTAATTAAAACTTAGTTCGCTTTATAAACAAGTCTAAAAAAAAGAAACCTAAAAATTAGTGCTGTGCTTTATATGTTTGGAAGTTTTGAACCATAATAGGTAGACTCTTGAAGATTTTAACAAAAGTGTATAACTGCGGCCACTATACCAAAAAATACTAAAATATAGGGTGTTACAAAAGTGAGGTGTTATTTACGTTTATGTCTTTGTTTTGAGCTGTAAGAGGCAACCACCTACAGTAATTTAAACTATGTTTGTTTTATAAACAAGTATACAAAATTGAACTTAAATATTAAAGGGTGTTCCCATAGTGACGTAATTTGCATGTATATAGCCTAAGTTTTGAATGAATAGGTGGAATCATGAAATTTTTACAGGCGGTGTACAACTATGGCTACTATAATAAATAGTAAAAATTAAAGGGTTTTCCGCCAGTGACGTGATTTGCATGACAAAGCCTTATTTCTTGAACCGTAACATGTAGACTCTTGAAATTTTGTACAGAAGATGTGCTGCCACGACCGATATGACAATTACTAAAAATTAAAGGGTGTTCCGACAGTGACATGTTTTTCACTTATAGTGACTTATTTTTTAATCGTAATAAGTAGACTCTTAATATATTTATAGAAAGGAAGTTGCCATGGCCACTATAATGAATAATAAAATTAAAGGGTATTCCGACAGTGACATGATTTTATAAACCGTAATAGATACTCTGTTGAAATGTTTACAGTAGATGTGTTACTGCGGCCCCTATAACAAATACTTAAATTGAAGTGTGTCCATTAGTGACGTGTTTTTCACGAATATTACCTTATTTTTTAACTTTTAATAGAAAGTGTATTACCATGGCCGCTATAAAATCAATTACATACTAAAATTTAAAGGGTGTTCCAATTTTGATGAAATTTTCGCGAATATTACTTTAATTTTATAATTTAAGGGTATCCCATAAGACATAAAGAAATAAACAACTGGAATTTTTAAATGATACTGAACATAGTACGGAACCCTACGTGTGTAAGTCTAACTCGCACTTGACTAATTTATTTAATTTTCAGATTAAATTATTGTCTGTCCGACAGCTTTGAAGTCGATTTTTGGCAAAAATTTTTTTTTAATTTACGGATGGATATTCATTTTATTTTTTTACTTTATTTTACCTATGGTCTTATGGTCTAGACCGACCTTAAGATCGCACGAATGGACCCCGTTAGGCTCTTTATGTGGGGTCTTCAGAAGTAGCAGCTTTATGCCGATAAGCCATAATAGAGCTACATTCAAAAAACAACACAACCGAGGCTAAAGGCTAGGGCACATAGAATCCGTCATACGTTTTACGTCGTCTTTTTTTAACGCACAAGTAAAAAAATACAGATTTTCTTATGAGCGTTGTCACAATCAGTACGTGTCCGTCAACGCAAAGTACGAAAGTTGGACCATCTTTTACGTTGAGCAGTTTGATAGCAGTTTCTTTTGCTTAATTATTTTTTGTTGAGTGGCAGCAAAATAAAACAAAATACAACAAAATAAATAAAGTAAAATGGAGAACACAACAACTGATTTAATATCCGTCAACAACACAATGTGTCAACCTCGCCCGTCGTTACTTTAAGCTCAGTTGAATACTTTAAAGTATAATGTATGACGGATTCTATGTACCGGATTTATCTATGCCATAGAGCCATTATAAATTAGTTCTCTCGGATAAGTACTACATACTTTTTTTCATAATTTCTTTATTGTATCTTCAATATAATTGAACTAACAATAATTACTCATATCTTAAGTCTAAAATAAAAAAATTTACTTGTTAAGTCCAACCAGCCAGTGCTAATTGTATGTTTCCCTGTTGCTGCTATCATTTGCAAGTCATCCCTCTGATATTTGGGTGAGAAAAGCAATGTACCTTCTTTTTAGCGGAATGGAATCACGTTCATTTAGTATGTTGCGGACCAGCGGATATGGATGTGTTTTAAGCTTCTTCAAATACGTTATTGCATATTCCGCTATTTCTGCTTTAACTAATGATCTTTGTGAATGTTTGAGTTTTTTATACACCAGGGAGCAACTGTAATCATCCGTAGAATCTTATTTTGGCGCCTTTGGATTTTTTCTACATTGCTAGCTGAGGCAGTTCCCCATAATTGAGTGCCACAACACCAAATTAGTTTTAGAATTGCAATCTAAGGCAAGAGTAGAATTCCTGCCTATAAGCCAGTTTAGTTGGACTGCTTTTAAGTTCATTTGTGTTAATTTGGATTTTATGTGGCTTATCCAAGTAAGGCGACGATCAAGATGTATACCGAGGTATTTGACATCCAAAGGCTGCGGTATCATTTGATTATTTATGCAAATAGAAGGGAATGAGTCCCTATGCAGTGTGATAGTTATGTGAGTACATTTTTGTTCATTCACCTTTATTCTCCATTTCTTCAACCATTTTTCCAAATTGATTATGTGGTCTTGTAAGTGTTGTGATGCTACTTGGGCGTTTTCATGAGTACTTAAGAAAGCTGTGTCATCAGCAAATGTTAATGTGTGTGCACTCGGGTGCCAATTCGCATATCTGATGTGTACAGCAGATATAAAACGGGTCCCAAAATACTACCTTGGAGAACTCCGGCTTCAATGAGCTGAGGCGCGCTCAGCATAAACTTTCGATCAGTTAACTAATTTTCTAACAGCTTATATAAGTTTTCAGGCAAGATCAGCTTTAACTTATATTCGTGCCAGACTTTATCGAATGCTTCAGAAACGTCGATAAAAAGCGCAGAACAGTATTTTTTTTTCTTCAAATATATTTCAATTACATTTACTAATCTGTGTGTTTGTTGGATCATACTATGTTGTTTTCTGAAGCCGAATTGATGATTCGGAATACATCCTTTCGCGTTAAAAGACTTATGTGTCTGTATGATTCTGCCTTTGTGTGGTCTTTTCCAGACTTAGGTATCATAGTAATCAAAGAAATCTTCCACTCTGTATAAAACAAAAAGAATGATTTTTTTTAGCTACACGGGGCAATTAAAATAAAATCTTGGTAGTAAAGAGTATTTTTTATAGAGGATTATTCGATTTACATGAATTTTATTTATCCGAAAGATAATCTTGTGGCATTACCCTTTAAATATGATTTCTGGCATATGACCGCCACGGCTGGCGCGGATGTACTCCAATCTGGACGTCCAGTTTTCGATGACTTTTTCCAACATTTGTGGCCGTATATCGACAATAACACGGCGAATGTTGTCTTCCAAATAGTCCAGCGTTTGTGGCTTATCCGCATAGACCAATGACTTTACATAGCCCCACAGAAAGTAGTCTAGCGGTGTTAAATCACAAGATTTTGGAGGCCAATTCACAGGTCCAAAACGTGAAATTAGGCGGTCACCAAACGTGTCTTTCAATAAATCTATTGTGGCAAGAGCTGTGTGACATGTTGCGCCGTCTTGTTGAAACCACATCTCCTGGACATCATGGTTATTCAATTCAGGAATGAAAAAGTTAGAAATCATGGCTCTATACCAATCACCATTGACTGTAACGTTCTAGCCACCATCGTTTTTGAAAAAGTACGGACCAATGATTCCACCAGCCCATAAAGCGCACCAAACAGTCAGTTATTCTGGATGTAACGGTGTTTCGACATACACTTGAGGATTACCTTCACTCCAAATGCTGCAGTTTGTTTTGTTGACGCAGCCATTCAACCAGAAGTGCGCTTCATCGCTAAACAAAATTCACTTATGAAAATCGGGAACAACGGTAATCTCGTTTTGGGCTTATTCAACGAATCTACGCCTTAGTGTTCAGGCGTGAGTCTATTCATGATGAATTTCCAAACCAAACTGAGATTAAATCACTTGACAGTTGTTAAATCGTTCGCCATCTTGAAAAGTAATGCCAACTTAAAGTTGTATACCTCTATAAAAATCAATGCCAGGAGCTTTCTTTTTTTTAAATCAGTTATTGCGCTTTTAATATCTCTAAGCGCAAACTTTAGGGTAACTGCCGGACTAACATCGACAGGTGGTAGCTCAGCTATATAAGTCGAGACATTTGGAGTAAAAACATTTTTTAAATGACCAACAAATAGATTGCCTTTTTCTGTAACCTTTTTTGCACAGCCTCCTCAAGAAGTTCGTAGGGGAGGCTTATGTACGACAGGCCTTTTGAGGTTTCTACATGCACGCCATAATAAATAATAAGTTTGTGGAGTTGAGTCCAGGTCTTCCAGATAATTTTTTAGAGATGCTACTCTACGGGATTTTAGTAGCTCTCTTAGCCGCTTTGTGCAATCTTTAAGTCTGGTTTTCAGTTGAGGAGATCTCTATATAATTACCACTCTCTCCGAAGTTGCTTTTGCATGTTGATTAGCTGATTTAAGGTTTTGGTCAAAATAAATAAGGCCCTGCTCTACGTCTTCTGGTCTTCTTAGTGGGACGTTTTCCAAACAATGCGTACTGAGATATTTTCTATATTTTAACCAGTTTATGCTTGTACTAGTATGAGTTAAAATATTTTGTTGGTTCCATATATAGACAATAGTGGGTGAATGAAAAATTTAAGTTTTATCGAAACAAAATTAAACAAAACTTAAATATTTTTGAAAATCCCCTACACCAGATGTTGAATAGTTTAAACATGGAAACAGTGGAGATGCATTACCTTCTTTAATTCAGTGGTTTCCCAAGGTGATATGAGTAACTGCTTAAGTCCTTCGGCGTGGTAAAAGACCACCGTGTCTGCCTTAATGCACATAATATATAAAAAAGCAATGTGAGATACGATATATGCAGTAGCACTGCTAGTAATACTAATCAACAATTTCGTGTAGATGTAAAAATAGAAAACAGGCTTTTATAGTATTCAACCTAATTTTTAAATCTAAAATTGGTTTTTATTGCTTTTTATTAAAATATAATTTGAAATTCCCTAGGAATTTAAAAACATCTCTAACAAAATGGTATTCAAACAGAGAATTTACCAATGACGTACTTTCTTTTACAATTAATTTTTCTCTATGCAATTTATTTTGTATCTCTTAACGCCGTTTCCATAAAACGAAACTAGAAAATTCCTTTTTTCCTGGCAAAAACTGCAAACATTAAACAAAACGATTTGCATAAAAAACTAATTGAGGTCAACTTTTTGTTTTACAAAACATAAAAGTATACAAACACAACACCACACAAAATGTATACATACATACATATGTACAAATATTTATTATGAGAAATTTACAGAATATTAGACAAACAGTCGTGTTTTTTTTTTGAATTCTTGTTAAAAACAGAACCTAGATATTAGAAAAATGTACTTCAAGCATTATTGTTTTTTTTTTTTTAATAAATAAAAATGTAATGTGAGTGAAAAAAAATTTTTGAATTTTCCTATTTTATGTTTAAGACAAACATATAAAACATAACTTTGTGCATTTTAATAACCATAATTAAAAGTGCTTTAACATTAGCAAAGTAGAACTCCAAAAGAATTAGTTCTATTCAGATTGTAACCTGAAACATTTGAATGCACGATTACCAATCTCCCAAAATATTCCATAGACAGTAATTGCCAGGGCTTGTTTCAATGATGGCCTCTTTCTATAACCCAAATCTTTTACTTTAAACTTGAAAGCAGGGCATAGTCGTCAAGTATTAAATCTGGATAGTATGGAGATTAGGATAGCAGTCCATAGCATGGTGTCGCAGAATCTAAATATTTTGGATATAACTCAGCCATTTCTAAAGAGCTAAGCCTATTGATCCAAACCTAATCTAATCTAATACCCGTAAATTATGTTTAAAATGAGCGATTATAATGTTGTAGATTTTTTTCCATTCGGTTTTCGTTGACTAATTAGATATTTATAAAAAATTGCATTTGAATGAACAGAATTTGCAGGGGCGAGTGGCAAGTAGATGGTGTCCACCGTCATCGGACTAGTCCTTTACAAATGCCTGAGTTATTTCAAAAATATTTTCATTCTACGTCACTGTGCATAGCCCAATTCTTGGCGACTACACAACTGTGACGCCGGGCATAACCTTGGTTATGGCTCTTGTATTGTTGCTGGCTTAGCGATGTACACCTTTTCTTTCAAGTAACCCCAACGTAAGAAGTCCAACGGTGTCAAATCACATGATCTTGGCGGCCAATTGACATCGCCACCACGTAAGATAACACGGCCATTGAATTTGTCGCGCAAAAGAGCCATTGCTTCGTTAGCTGTATGGCCAGTCGCACCGTACCACATCCACATCCATATCTTCTAATTAGGGCCATAAAAAGTTCGTTATCATCTCACGATAACGAACATCATTCACAGTAACTGCCTGACCGGCCTCATTTTGGAAAAATACGGTCCGATGATGACGCCAGCCCATAAACCGCACCAAACGGTCTCTCTTTGTGGGTGCATTGGTTTTTCGACAATCACTCTTGGCCCAAATTCTGCTTATTGACGAATCTACTGAGGTGAAAATATGCCTCATCACTAAAGATGATTTGTTTCGAAAATTGATTGGCAACAGTGGGCCATTTCTTGAATAACTTTAACGCGTTGCTCGATTTTGTATCTTTCCATAGTTCAAATTGAGTTCGTCTGAAATTGAGAAATGTCAAATTAAATGCATAAAAAAAACGTTACCGTTAGGCCCTTAAAATTTAACCACCCAATAGTTGCAATGCCGCATTCTTTAATTTCCACTATTGCCAGATATTTTTTATTTTTAATTGTGCCAAGAGTATTGTCTGATTTTGGGAAAGCTTCGATTTATTAATGAATTATTAATTAGAAAATCTTAAACCCTCGTTGGAAAAAAATTATTGAGCGATTTTGTTGATTGTGCGTTGAAGCTTTTCTTAGATCTAGCATTTTTTGAAGGCGTAATTCCAATAGGAAATACGTTTCCACTTTAACAATTTCGTGCTTTAACGACCACAATTCATGGGCCATGTTTAAAATAGAAAAGTTTTATTTATTCAAGAAAAAAAATATATCAATAAAACTTTTATTTGAATTTTAACCCCATATAGCAGTGGAGCCACAATAAAATTTTGACATTTCTTTCATTTAAAATTCTGAGTTTTTTTATAACCGGATACGGTTTTCAAATCGAAAGTTGTATATACCAAACACACTCCTTAGATTCCTTTTCTAAATAGCCTACTTTTACGCAATTCAGTTTAAGTTTCATTTTTATGATACAGCATTTGCTTGAGTATCAAAAAAAATTTATAAGTATAATTAAGCTTTACTACACTCAGTATATTTATTATACTTAAACTAAGTGTAGAAGCACAAAAAATGTATAAAAAGAATTTTTATGAATGAACAGCAGCTAAGGTACTATTTTGTAATAACTATCTATGAAATTGTATAACGTTTGAGTGCCTCATTCATAAAGCACGAAATTTGCTATTCATACGAGTAAGAACATACTACTTACTAACTTTACAAAAAAGCATACCGAATAGGGAAGAAGAACAAGAACAAACACTTCTACACAGAAGCCATGGATACTTTTTTTTATACTCGTATGTGCGTCAGCAAGAAGACATTTAAATTTTTGTAAAAAAAAAACTATTTGAAATGAAAAGAAAATACGAAAAATATAACTTTAACCAATTTTTACAAGCAAATTAAAATTTAGATGTTATTGTTCTATTCAAAGAACATTTTTGAAATTTAATTTCATTTGAACTATTTTTTAAATGAATTAATAACTATTCAGGTTTAAGGGTGCTATAGCTTAAGTGGTTAGCACGTGGACTACTAAGCAATGGTCACGAGTTCAATACTCAGCCCTGGCAACATCAATTTTTCTGATGTGTATTAATTTTTCTTTATAATAATGCATATCACAGGGCCCTCCTTCGCCGGTATTACCACATAGCACTAAATCGCCTGCGAAGTATAATATATTGCTAGCTTCAAACCAATTCGCCTAAATAACACTAGAGGCGCTGCATTACTGTTCTAAAAATAATCATAACGTGCAATTGCAGTGTTGCCAGTAGCGAAGCTTTACTATCACACTAACCATCTGTCTTATCTAATCCTATCCCTTTCCGAAGGAAGTAACACATTTAATATAGGCAGTAATTGCCTAAGTGATAGTCCTCTTCAAAAAAAAAAAATCTTAATTTTAAAGAGATAAAGAAAAATTAGACACCGGTAGAATGTAATGCATTTTCTGGATCGCCACATTCGTCGTCAACATTATTCTTATCTGTTTACAAGGTAGTTTCAATTAATTTTCTATTTAAACAAACTTATCAAAGAAATAGGATATGAGAAATTTAAATTTTTATATTATATTTCATTGGAGATAGAGCTTTTTGAAATTGTTTTACACTTTTAAACACTATTTCTGTTATATTATACTTCCAAGCCGACATTTCTTCTTTATTTCATACTCTTTGTATATTTTCTTTACTTGAAATCTGTATATGAGCCGTTTATTTTGAAAGTGGCATAAGTGACTTTCGTTTTAAATCGATATACATATTTAAGGATTAGAGTCTATATATGTATATTTTGGTTTTTCCAAAGTCATTTCCCTTATACCAAATTCATGATCATTGGGTAAGGGGCGCTTAACATTTGATTGCGAAATTTTGTAAAAATACGGAAATACCGTTAAATTGTAATCAATGTTATCATTACCTTGATATTTTTCGAAAGCAACTTATGCCACTTTCAAAATAAACGGCTTCTATATCTGTGTCGTTATTAGCCAACCTTTGGTTAGCTATTAATACCAATTAGATATTTTTTTTTTCAAATTGTATATTTTTTGATTATTAACACAATAGTTAGCCATGTCAAAGCCGTGGCCGCTTTGCGAAATTATATGAAATTTAAATTTATTTGAACTCCTATCACCTATGAAATGTTACATAAAAAAATTAATTTCACATAACCTACTTCTTTGATAAGTTTGTTTAAATAGAAAATTAATTGAAACTATCTTGCAGATAAATAAGATTTTTAAAATAATGAAATTTGTTTTAACTCTTTTGGTCCATCCCACAGTGGTTTCTAAACGATATATTTTGGACATAAATAACTCGATATCTTATGAACCACTAAAGATATCTTAATGAAATTTCACAAAGGCAAAGGTGTTTCTGAGTGGAACTGCGAACTGTCGGCCCCCTAGGATAAAAGAGGCTTCTGGATAAGCCCCCAAAGTTGGGTAACTCGGGCATATAACTTTTTGGAAGTGTCATAATAAGTTTATTTTTAACTCAAATGTTAAGATTTTTTAAATTTAAGTATACCTTGTAAATATCTATAAAAAATGTTTGTTATCTTATTATGTTCATGTATAGGTTATTTTAGTTTGGGAGAAAATTGGCTTAGAATTTGTTTTATTTATTTTTTTTTTTTTTTTGTAAATTTTGTCCGACCTTACCTTAGTATTTTTGATGAGGTGTACTTATTATTGATCAGATTATTATTTTAAGACATTGACTATATTCTTGTTTTTATAGAGGTATAGAACTTTAAGTTGGCATTACTTTTCAAGATGGCGACCGATTTAACAGCTATCAAGTGATTTATTCTCACTTTGGTTTGGCAATTCATCATGAATAGACGCACGCCTGAACAACGCTTGCAAATAGTGCAATTTTATTTCGAAAATAATAGTTCTGTGCGGAAAACGTATCGCGCACTAAGTCCATTTTATCGTCGGCAAAATCGTCCATCATTCTGGTTGAATGGCTACGTCAACAAACAAATCTGCCGCATTTGGAGTGAAGGTAATCCTCAAGTGTATGTCGAAACACCGTTACATCCAGAAAAACTGACTGTTTGGTGCGCTGGGCTGGTGGAATCATTGGTCCGTACTTTTCCAAAGTCGATGGTGGCCAGACCGTTACAGTCGGTCTGGTGATCGGTATAGAGCCATGATTATTAACTTTTTCATTCCTGAATTGAATAACCATGATGTCCAGGAGATGTGGTTTCAACAAGACGGCGCAACATGTCACACAGCTCGTGCCACAATAGATTTATTGAAACACACGTTTGGTGTCCGCCTAATTTCACGTTTTGGACCTGTGAATTGGCCTCCAAGATCTTGTGATTTAACACCGCTAGACTACTTTCTGTGGGGCTATGTAAAGTCATTGGTCTATACGGATAAGCCATAAACGCTTGACCATTTGGAAGACAACATTCGCCGTGTTATTGCCGATATACGGCCACAAATGTTGGAAAAAGTCATCGAAAATTGGACGTCCAGATTGGACTACATCCGCGCCAGCCGTGGCGGTCATATGCCAGAAATCATATTTAAAATGTAATGCCACAATATTATCTTTCGGATCGTTGTTTTATTGCACCTTAAAGTTCAATACCTCTATAAAAAACACCCTTTATTTATGTGTTATTTTAATTAAAAAAGTATTGTATTTTGCAGATAGGAATTTCAAATTAGGGATGGGACTTAAAGAAAATCTGTGAAACCTGGTGGTTGTTAATTTTTAGCTGTCGAACAAAATGTTAAAAAGATATGGGGTACTAAACAAAAATTTAAGTTTTGCTAAACATCTGATTGAGAGTGTATCTGCGTTTAAATATTTTCTCATAGCGATACAAATTAACTAATTTGAAGAAGAAGAAAAGTAAGAAATTTCTATAAAAGACAAAATGGAAAAAATATCAAATACACATTTTATAAGCATCTCTTTATTAAAGCTTAAACGCTACTTTTTCCAATAAACATTAATATTTGTAATAAAAATTTTATGATCGTTGCAACATTCTACAAATAGTGAATGTCTAACGGCATTAATATTAGGCAGTGGACATGCCAATACATCATTCAATCACTTAAACCGCTTATGATTTATTAGCAGTTGCAGTATGTGATCGTAAAAATAAATGACGCAATTGGTAACAGGGTAATAAATGTGTAAAAGATGGATTAGTTAACAAGAATGTGTTTGATTTAAACAACAAACAAATTTCCAAAAAAAAAAAAAATCATAAATTTACGACTAAAAACTCATCTTGGAATACCGTTAAAAAGCTTAAATTTTACTAATCACTAGTATTTACATCAAATAACGAATCATGAAGACACCACACACCACTCACTTTACCAGCCAGGATGTGGTTTAAATGCAAGAAAATTATAATTGAAAAATTCTAACTCTCGGCTTAAAGTTTATGAGGCTTAAAAATAATTAAATGTTTGTAAAACTAGTATGACTTTGACAGGTACTCGTTATTGCATCTTTGCAACTTTCTATTAACTTTTCTTTAGAAGCAAATCATAAGAAGTTTTTATTGAAAAAAGCTTAACATCGCATTATATAAAAATTATATTTTTTTTAAATCCATCTCAAGTTTAAAAAGCAGTCCTACGCACAGTAGTCTGATATATTATTCTAGCCGAAAGAAGGACATTATTTTATAATCTCCAAAGCAAATATTTTGTTTGATAAATTGAAGAATTTTACTGGGTCGAGTTCCAATGGTTGCTTAAAAATGAACCTAAGATCTTAATAAACAGCTTTCTACTTTTTCACTTTTGCTGCTACCTAAGCGCTACCTAAATGTTAGGAATCATTCCTAGGAAGTTCATATGTTCTAGAAAGTTGTTTATTGAGATCTTAGGTTCATTTTTGTAGTTGATTGTTTCCTTGAATTTTGAACGGTTTGCTACCTATGGACCTGAACAGGGGAAAAAAGCTAAAAAAAATTGAATTTTTAAGTTTTTTGCGATTTTGACCTTAAAGATGAAGTTTTTTTGATTTTATTTTTGTTCTTTATGACAAGAGCTACAACTTTGCCTCAGAGAGTATATCAAAATTTCAAACGGTTTGCAAAATATGAGCTTTAGTAAATGATAATTTTTTGCAAAAATGACATCGAGGCCCCACTTCTTTGAGGGCCCATAAAAAAAACCTGGAGGACTTTGGGCAAAACTGGGAGACAGGGTTTTTTTTTTGGTCTTTTATCACGTAGTGGTGTCCGTATATGGTTATTTTTTTCCGTGTTGCACTGTGTTATTTATTACAGAAATTCACGGCATATCCCCACTTTGCAAGTTGGTCGGCCGCTTCATTCCCAGCTGTGTCTATGTGTCACTTAACTCACATTAATGCTACCTCATTGACCGAAGCACATCTGTTAAATTTTAAAACACATTCCCGCACTAGTTTGAACTACACGTCCACCTCTCCCACGCGTTTTAAAATCGACTGGCAGTCGAGTGCAATGAAAACCTTTCTTCCCTTTTTTCTCTGAGAAATACTCCCCCAAACGCAGACTATAGGATGAGTTCACCCCAACTTAGTATACACCTGCTCCTGCTCTACCGTCCGTAAGAGAACCATCAGTAAAGATGCTGATGTCGATCTCCATACACTCATTGAGTATAACGCCTTCCGCAATGAGTTTCCGATGCAGTCTTTTGACTATTTTTCTTCTACTCATTCGTTTCATCGGTATTTGAGCTTATCTAACCTCCTTACTAACCAAGTCCAGGACGCTCTTATGCCCGATGTTCAGACCAAAGCTATGCTAAATGGCATCGCTCTTCATACTCAAAGCTGACATTGCAGCCGTTGACCTTTGAATAAGTCCAATGGCAGCAATCCCCTCAACATTGCCTCAATTGCCTGTGTTGGATCAGTTCGCATTGAGCATTGCGATTTAGAACAATCGAATTATGTTTATAAAGAATTCCGTGCTGCATGTCGAAAGGCTACTAGAATATTAGACGCTTTAAATCAACCATTGACTCAAGGAGAAAATGGCAAACCATAAAATAAAACGGCATTGCTAATAAAACTACTGTTCCAATGAATATTAATTTTTCTAGTCTGAATCCTACAGACGTGCTATCTAGCTGCTGGTCTTGTCAATGAAATCAAATGCCGTTGGTTATGATGAAATGACCAATGGTTATGATGAATTGACATTTATCAATACAGCTTAACGCCATGATTCAGGATCTTGCAACTCTGATCGCGTGGGAAAAATTATTTTATGAATTTTTTCAAAAGATTATGAAATCGTACGACCTGTCAAAAAGTCTATCACACACATATATTTCTAATTCACACTATCATACTTTTTTAGCACATATTTTATTTTTGACAGATTATAATTGTTTTTGGATAGGATCAAGGCGAATTAATACAAAGAAAGAGCACTACGGCAACAACTACAACATAACAACAACTTTGACAATATATTAGTATATACATATGTATGTATAAAATAATATATTACATGACATTAGCAATAAATGGAGAGCAAAAACTAATTAGCTGTTCTATCGCTTCCTCCTGGTATCCATTAGCCTTCGATTGGAGTTAAAGTCTATCTGCCATTCCCTTATCATTATTTTCCTATAATTTTGAAATTATGCTTTGAGTCTAAAATTTTTAATATTTCTAGACAAAATGTCTAGTCCTGCTGAAGTTTTAGTATTTTTCCTTTCATAAAATATATAAATTTGGTTTATGACAAAAAACTTCTCGCTTAACCCTTTCAATTCCTAACTATGTAAATGAGATTGATTTCTTAGGCGATTGACTGTCGATTCACAAGTTTTACAGGGGTTGTTTTGTGCAAAGGGAAGACAAACAGACAGATACACTTGCAAACATTCAACATACATTTCAAGTTTCGATTCAGATTTAATTAAATTAAACCTTCAGTAAAGAGAAGTGACGAATACAAATATTAAAATTACATTACAAAAGCATAATGAACAGAAAAAAAAAACACATCAAACAATATATTGCAACCAGCATGCAACATGAGACATGAAACAACCTAAAAACTGAAAAGAAACCAGAGACAAAAATAAACACAATGGCAAGTTGTGCAAGTACAGATGTGCAAAAGGACATAAAAAAGAGGATCACGTAAGTATAATTAAGTTAGGATAGGTTATTTATTCAGTATTCGTTCGTACTTCAGGGTATTTTTATTGTTATTATTGTTACACATATGTATGAGCGCAGTGCCTTGTAACATTTCAAGAGGAAAAAGGATATTGAACTTTGTGTTTTTGTTTTTTGTGTGTTTATTGCCCAGCTTAATTTTCGAATTAAGGAAAAGTTAAAAAACATGTTTTAAATTAAGATTTTCTCATGTAAAGGGGTTCAAAACAAAAGGGGTTGTTTAGCTGTTTAATTTTTAGGTTTTTTTCTTTTGTGTAAATCGTTACGTTTGCCAACTTTTCGCAAAACCATTTTTAGTATTTTATTCAAATTTCTTGCACTTCCTGTTACAGTTGTAAAAAACCGTAAAGAAATGGTGTTCTTTACTTAAACCCGTTTCACACTATTATACTGAGTATAAAGATTTTCATTGGATTTTGTAAGAAAGAAATCCAATGAGAATTGTGTGATTGTCAAAAAATCTAACGTAACATACCATTTCGTTTTCATACTATCACACTTCAAATAAAATGAAAAATATCAGCAAAGGAATAAGCCGAGACGAGACACTGAACGGCATCGGATGTGCAATTTTCTGTGGACGGCAGAGGTGCCGGATTTGAAGTTTGTTTGGCCGTTAAAGTTTTCGGTTAATAAAAAAATAAAAAACAAAACAAAAAGAAAATAATACGTACATTCAACAATTTCTAGGAATGGCAGAACCAAAGTACATATGTAGGCGATAGGACTGATTGCAATTTAAGTCAGCTGCAGGAGAAAGATAAAATATCATCGGCGGCGGCCAACTATCGGCTGCGACTCACCCAGCTTTGTTCTTTGCCTTACAAAAAACACAACCCTGATAAAATGAAAAATATTATCGTTCAGAAAATTTGCCAATTTATTTAACATTTTGATAACATATTGCTAACACACTATCACACTTTCTCATTGGATATAAGTTTTTGACAAGTCTTAATACTCAGTATAATAGTGTGAAAATGGCTGTAGTAACATCGACAAACTTTTAAAGGAATAAATAAAACGAGAAAAGTGAAAATTGAAAATATTAGAACTTTTACGCCCTCATCTTTATACTCTAGACACAATAAATAGACTGAGCCTTAGCTAGTCATTGTAAAAAGTTCAAAATCAAAACTAAAACTCTTTAAATTAAATAAGAGTACTTTACTTAGCTATTAAACTGTTCTTAATGTGAAGTGAATTCTTTATGCGCTTGTCGAACAGAAATAAAAAAAATATTTTTAGGTAAAATACTAATAGATGAATTTATATGTATGTATGTATATACTTTGTCTACTTTTATAAAGTATGTTATAACCTATGCTTATGTGTATGAGTATGTGTGTGTGTGAGTAATAGAGTATTATTACATACCCACTCGCTTTTTTGTTATGCATAAGAATGATAAATTAGCCTCATAAAACTTAAGCGTAATTTAACACGTATTTGTGCCACTGTCTAGTGGCACATATTGCAACTCTATGTAGTTACAAGAGTTCACGTAATATAAGACTAACTTGGTATTAAATTATATTGTATGGCATGATTTTTTCTGTTGTATGAACAAAAAATAGCAACAGCAACACGATCTTAATAAACAATATCTAATTTGGTAGACTTTTGTACATTAAACACCCATTATATGTTGCGCCATTAGTAACAAAGCATAGAAAAATACAAGAGAATCTAAACCAAAATAAATATTTAGCTGCTCGTATAAAACATCTATTAATTTAACAAAAAAAAAACAATCATATTCGGATTATAAATATTTGTCGGTCTTAACACTCAGGCACTTTTGAATGAAGATGTAAGGTGTGCGTGAAAATAATAAAAAAACATACATACATACATACATACATACATACATACATACATACATACATACATACATACATACATACATACATACATACATACATACATACATACATACATACATACATATATTTTGGAAACAAAGAAGGCTGCAAACTCATTAATCAGATAATAAATTTATTGTGGCAATATAATCATTTGAAGTAGTAATTTATAACAACGTCAGTGGGATTTGGCAGAAGTAAAGAGTCAGATTTTTCTTTTTTTTCTTTTTTGGCCGCGTCATTTCTTTAAACTTGGAAGCAGCTAAAATCGCATGAAAATTCTGTATGATAAACTATACTATCATTTATGTAGCTCTAGTAGACACGAAAATTTTATTCACAACTAGCTATCCTCCCACCCATAAAAAATACAACAAGCACTTGAAAGAAAAATAAAACTTTAACTCGAAAACGAACGCTATCCTCACGACAAAACTGTTTCAGTTTATATGCAAGGTACGATGCCCACTGTTCCCATCCAATCAGTTTTTTGCTAGACTATAACACGATAAAAATATTATACTCTATATAAAAGGTACCTCTCTATCCAGTCTGTATTTTGCTAGACTATGTACATAAGTATGAGGGTTCCTTGTACAAATTTTCTAGACTCTACATGTTGTAGTTCTCTAGGTTCAAAATAATAATTTATTAATTTGTATGGGAGCTATTACGCCCATTGTGCCAATCTAGTGTAAATTTTACTAGACTATGCACATTAGTATGAGGGTTCCTTGTCCAAATTTTCTAGACTCTACATGTTATAGTTCTCTAGCTACACAATAATAATTTATCACTTTGTATGGGAGCTATTATGTCCACTGTGTCTAGTGTAAATTTTGTATGAGGGTTACTTGTGCAAAGTTTAAAGACTTTACTTATTTTAGTTCTCTAGGTACATGACAATATTTTTTTACTTTGTGTGGGAAGTACCACGTCCACCATCCCAATCCTGTCTCTGTTTAACCAGACTTTGCACATTAGTATGAGGGTTACTTTTGCAGATTTTCAATACTCTACCTATTGCAGATCTCCAGGTAGACGATTATAACTGTTCACTTTGTATGGGAGCTACCACGCCCACTATTCCAATCCAGCCTGTGTTTCGCTAAACTATTTGTATTAATAATCGGATTACTGGTGCAAATTTTCAAAGATCTACCTATTATAGTTCTCCAGCTACTTTAAAAGGGGGCGTAAAAGTGGGCGTGGTAATTTTTCCGTAAAAACCCAAATTGGGTTATGATGAAGATTGAAAAAAAATTGGCCAAATCGGAGCAACCGTTCTTAAGTGATGCGATTATCAACGAACGACATTTGATTTTATTTATATAGATTAGCAGTGCCCGCCATGTCGCACAATACAAAAAATAACTATATCTTATATTGTAACAAAAGTTAAACTGATCGACTAATACCGTTATAATTCGAACAAATCTGAAACATTTTAAAGGTTTATCTCCTATTGACGGCACCAGATGGCGCAAAGGCCAGATAAGTGATATTTTTTAAGTTAATTATGCGTGAGTAAAAGTAACAAAAGTTAAACTGATCGACTAATACCGTCATAATTCGAACAAATCTGAAACATTTTAAAGGTTTATCTCCTATTGACGGCACCAGATGGCGCAAAGGTCAGATAAGTGATATTTTTTAAATTAATTATGCGTGAGTAAAAGTTTTCTCATCATGAGTATGCGTGACCGTGAGTCAAAAACAGTCATGTGTACTTGTGTACTAATAAACATTCACAAATATACCAAGTTTCATGAAATTCGGATAATTTTTGTAAGACTTGTTACATTTTTTCTATAAAGGACACTTGACAGGACCAAGAGTCCTTTTCTAAAGTGGAAGTATGATGAGTATTACAAATCTAAGTTTACACACTTTCATGTTAAATAATACAGCAAATATAAAAACATTTGCTTTTTGGATCATTTACTTTTTCTTAATTAAGGTAAATATAACTCTCGTTCTATTTTAATTCCCTCGTTATATGGGAACAAAGCACTGTGCGTCAACAGTGTCCTGACAATATTTTCTTTGATTTTGCGTTTAAAGTTCGTCACAACAAATTATAAGACTCTTACTTTTATAGTGCTACAGATATGGTTTTTGTATTTACTTTGTATAGCGGTAGCCATCCCTGGGTAATTACTCAGGCTTTGTATAAAATTCAAAATTACTGGCTAAAGGTCTATTTACACATATCAGTGCGAAATCAGTTAAGTATCGTTTAGTCACTCTCAGATACAGATGTTTTGACACGTGCAGTACACTACAATATGTTCTGCCTGTTCTAGATACCGTTTCGGGATTTTTAAAGAAGTCGGCATCGAAAGTTTGTGTATTTCACTGACGAGATGTCGTTATTGTATTCGAAGTTAAGTTTGATATAAGAATAAAACGGATGTGTGTGAATTGGTATTAGTGACCGATACTGATTGGCATTGATACTGAACTGCCACAGCACTGGTACTGGTACAGCACTGATGTCTCTAAATGCCATTTCCTTTTGAGGAAAATGAAGCCCTGACATAACGAGTTGTTATTGTTTCTTGAAAAATATGAAACAGCGATAAGGCCAGGGTTGCATTTTATTAAAAAGACTAAATACTTGTATTATAGTGTGAAACAGACTTAAATAGATATTAAATGTCACAAGGTGGCATTATTAAAATACTTAAGAAAAAGCATGACAGAATGGTTTAAATAAAAACAACTTAATAATAATAAAAGAAAAAATGCGCAATTTTAAACTTTGATTTTATGTTTAAATACAGTCTGCTGTTTTCGTTCCTTTTTATTTAATGATTTAAAACCTGGTAAGAAATTGTGTACGTTACAGATGTTTCACTATCAAGTATGTTTTTTTTTTCGTAGATTGCTCACACCTATTTGTGTAGACAACGCGTGCTTTATTGGCCTCGTTAAAAAATTTCACAAAAAGAATAAAAAACGACAAAGACAAAAAACATTTTTGTTTTAAGCTTCAGTTGGAAATAAAAAAACACATATATGTACATACATATATGTATTTAAAACGTCTTTAACCATCATAAAGGAGTCTGCAATTAGATCTGTGTTATAAATAAAAGTGCAGTTTTCTATGCAACACAATAGTCATTAAAATACACTAGTGACCCTTTAGTACCGAAAACTTTTAACGAGCTAATGCATGAAACAAACAAGTGGCGTTTTAAAGATATCAAAAGTTCCTAAAATCTATCTTTGGTAAGTTATGTTGGAGTTCGTCACCTTTCACAAAAATTTAGAAGCAGCGTTTAATGATACAAAAATAAATTAATAAATAAATAAATAAGAGATACAAAAAGTATGCCATGGAAAATAATAACATAATTGTTGGGCAATGCATCCATCTAAACAGACATACATATTATAGTTGCAGCTTAAAAATTTGAACCTAACAATCAAGCAAATTCGTTTTAAAATTGATCATAATGTTTTACTTTTTTAACCGACTTCAAAAAAGAAGGAGGTTATCTATTCGTCTGAATGTTGCCTTTTTTTATGTATGTAACCGCAGAACTCAGCCATTTCTAAACCCATTTTAAAATTTTTTTTTTTTATTTGAAAGGTTATGCTTTCAGGTTTGTCCCATTTTAAAATCAGTTCATTATATTAAAAATTAAAGGGTGTCCCCATATAACATACATGTTTTTTTATGTGTATTAAGAACCGTAAAGGGCACCAAATTAAAATTTTAAAAAATTGCGTGTCGATATAGCTCCCAACAGCAGAAATTAATAAAAAATTAAATTTAAAATTAAAAGGGTGTCCCCATAGGTGACGTAATTTGACCTATTTGAGCCTATCTTTTGAACCGTTATAGGCAAAACCTTGATAATTTGACAGAATGTCGATTACTCTGACCGTTATAATAAAATGTATAAATATTCAAAATTTTAAAGGGTGCTCCAATAGTTCATTTCATTTGATGTATTTGAATTTGGAAATAAAAGGGTGTCCCGATAGTTAATGTAATTCTATGTATGTGGCCAAACTATTGAACTTTTATAGACAGACAGCTGAAATTTACAAGGACTTTGCAATACAGGTTGCAAAGTCCACTATAGCAAGTATACAATTTGAATTTAGAAACTAAAGGGTGTAATTTGATAAAATTATGTAATTTGATCTATATGGTCCTATCTTTTGAACCGTTAAACACAAACACTTGAAAATTAGGCAAAATATCCACTACTTTTTCTGGTATGATATCAAGTATAAATATTTGGAATTATAATGTAAAGGGTGTCCCAAAATAGTTCATGTAATTAGATATATATGGTTAAACTTTTGAACCGTTATAGACAGATAGTTGAAATTTACAAAGAATGTTTGTGGTCAAGTCCTCTATAACAACAGGTCTTTAATTTAAAATTGTAAATTAAAGGGTGTCCAAATAGGTGATGTTATTTGATCTATGTGACCTTATCTTTAAAAGCGTTATAGACAGCGGCTTGAATGGTATCCCCATAAAAGACGGCTGGTGAAAATAGCTTAAATTTTGAACAGTAATAGGTAGATGCTTGACATTCACATAGTCTTTACTTTTTTCCGCTAAATTTGGCGCATCTATTATTTGGTTTAAATCTAATTCTTACAGATTACTTCTTACATTTTTAGTTTATAATTGCTGCCCTTCTAGAGAGAAAAACCGACTTCAAAACAGAGGCTTTGAAGTCGGTTTCTTTTTGCAAAAATTATTTCAAATTGTATACGTTTAAAATTATTTGCAGTTAATTAGAGAATAAAAGCTTTCTCAACAAAAAAAAAATTTTTTCACAATTTATTTATTGTATCTTCAATATATTTGAACTAACAATAATTACTCATATCTTAAGTCTAAAATAAAAATAACAAATAAATTGCATTTTTATTAAAAAACGTTATGGGTAATTAGCATAATATTAAATAATTAATATTTAAATTCCCAAAAATTTTATTAATAACTAAATATGCAACTGCTTGTGCAAACCTTTGGCAACACTTGTTATTTTTCGATTCTCTTGCGAGAACAAAATTAACTTGTATATGCTTTTCATCACACCTTACGTCTGCATTCAGTGATGGCAAAAAACCACCCAATTGTAGAAGGACAGTAAGGAAAAATAAAAACGTGGTTTGTTTGTTGGTGTTTTGTTGAAGCTTTAATATTCTGCAATATTATTCTATTAACATGCATACTTCTCATTGTGTTTTGTAGAATTTTATTACTTATAGAGTATTTTTGACTTCTCTAAAATTAGGAAAAAGGTTCTGATGATCTGGCCTGAGCAACCAGTGAAATACGTATAGAAACTAGATCTTTTCCCCCAACAAATAAATTGCATTTTTATTAAATAACGTTATCGGCAGGGCTGCCAGAAGATTTTCTTTAAAAGTCGGAATTTTTTGGGAAAAAAAATCGGCATTTTCGGCACTTCAGTTTTGAAAATCGACATTAAATCGCCATAAATGAAACTTAGTATTTGTTAAGGTTTCATTTGATTTTTGTTAATAAAAAAACAAAAAAAAAATAACAAGCAGTGTTGTCAGATTAGGGGAAATATTCCTAAATCGGGGATTTTTATTTGCTAATGGGGATTAAAAATTCAGTTTGGTGATTGGGGAACTCGTTGAGGATAACTTCAATATTTTGGGAATTTTTTAGGGGATTCTTATTTTGATTTCATATACTTTTTGGATTATTGTAATTTTATTATTATTTTAATTTTCTCGTTATATAAAATTAACATTATGATGACCGTCATTTATCAGTATATATATAAATGAAGATCAAACAGACGTAACGAAAATTATTTAAGCAGCAAAAGATAATTCATTGAATTTACCCTGGATGAATGGATCTTGCTTACGATTTTAAGAAAGAACTGAAATCTGCAATGTTCCACTGTCATTTATTTAAATATGTGCTTTTTATATTTTTCAAAATTTCTGTGTTACAATCAATAAAATAAATTAGTTCAATAATGAAAACACTAAAACCAGCAGTAAATAACAATGTTTTAGGAAACATACATACATATATATAGGTACATACATCACAATTAAAAAAATTGTCTTTAAAAAGGGATATTTATTAGGGATATTTTGGCCAAAAGTTTGTACATATCACGTTGCCGAAGAAACGACCTTGTTTTTAGACCTCACTTTGCATACCAACTACCAAGCTTGTCTTAATCCGGCAAATAATAAAATATTAAATTCAGAAAGCACCCAGTCTTTGTTGGGAATCGATCCCGCAACCCGCAAACTGATAGATAAAGCGCTCTATTAATCAGTCTATAGAAATTTTTAACCCTCCCCAGAAATGGTGAGGTAAAAACTCAATAAACTTGTATAATTTTATTACAATAAAAATATTCAGCTTAATGTATTAATGCGGTAAATCAAATTTGGAAACAATATAATTTTATTGCGGAATTTTAGGGATGAAATTTTTCAAATTGGTGATCAAATCCGAAAAATATCTGGGAGCACTGATTCTAATAGTTTTATAGATTTTATAAACATAAATACAATAATCAACACAATATTTTTTAAAAAGATAGATGTTAAAATAATTCAAGTTAATTTTACATGCTATGTCGCCAGCTGACGAAAGGGACCTTATATTGCCAGGGGCAAAACTGAGTTTTGAAGTTTGCAGTTTAAAAGTATAGTTTCGATATAGTCGAGGTTAAAGTTGGACAACAAATTATGTGTTAAGACTGCCTAATTAAATATGTTAAATAATAAATAAAATCTATTTTGTAGTTGATCTCAAAATATCATAAAAACATAAAATGTTTTTTCGTCCCGTACTGAAAATTTTACCATGGTCTCTTTCGTCAGCTTGCGTCACATAAATGTTTCGTATATAGTAAGAAATACCTTTCAGAATTTTACATTTTTGCTAAATCGTATTTAATATGATAATAGATTTTTAAAGTTTTAAATAATTTAGAAAATATTTCATCCAAAGTCTCATTTTCTAAGGAAATTTTCGATATTCATTCTACATTTGCGCACGAATATGGTATAATCGTAATTTGTTTTTCTTTAAATTGGAAGATCTTTTGTGGAATCTCGCTTTATTTTAGCAATTCGTTGCCAAAAGTTACAGAAATTAGTTTCATTTTTTGTAAATATTTCTTCAAATTCAAGAAAATGTAATTCTCGGTACACCGAACCTACCGATTGTTTGTTAGAATTAGTTTCAAAATCAAACCGTTTCCATGAGCATTTCTATATGAATATTTACGTAGATATTCATAATATTGTGAATTTCAGATATTAATATTAAATTTTTAGCATAAATTCCCAAATCAATTTATTTGATAAAATCTGCACTTTTTTACCAAAAATCGACAATCGGCATTTTGTAATTTTTTAGTGTAAAAATCGGTACTTTTGGCAGCCCTGGTAATGGGTAATTAGCAAAATATTAAGTAAATAAAAATATATATACTTGTTAAGTCCAGCCAGTGCTAGACAAAAAATTGTATGTTTCAAGGTTTCTGCTGTCATTTGCGGGTAATCACTCTGATATTTGGGCGAGAGAAGCATTCTTAGACGAATGCAACCACGTTCATTAAGTAAGTTACGGGCCAGAGGATTATGATATGTTTCAAGCTTCCTTAAATACGTTACTGTATATTTCGCTATTTCTGCTTTAACTGTTGGCACTTTTAGATTTTTGTGAAAGTTCGATTTTTTTTATATAGCAGGGAGCAACTGTGATCATACGTAGAATCTTATTTTGGCGCCCTTGGATTTTTTTCTATATTGATAGCTAAGGCAGTTCCTCTTAATTGAATGCCATAACACCAAATTGTCAACACCCTAATTCTCAACAAAAATGTAAAATTTTCTTCAATTGAGAAATGTATTTATTATTTTTTATACATATACTTTTTGTCAAATGTTTTTCAAACATACATACACTGTTGGTCTTACGTAAACGTATACGTTGTGAATCAGCTGATCCGTTTCGCTTAGCAAACTTTAGTGTTAATAGGTACTCTTTTGTAAACGTAACCTTCTGTTGCGGAAGTGCCTAGAGAAATTAAATTTCTCTACTCAGTTACGACTTAGCTGTTTCATATTTTTATTTTTCTTTATAAATCGCGGCTTCATCGAAGTTTGGAGCTCGCATTTGCGCTGGTCAAAGTCGTTCTAAGAACATATGGATCCATGACGCCTCAAAAAAATCAAACCATACCAAACTTTTTTGGAATACATTGGATGTTCTTGGATCCCATGTGGCTTAGTATAGTTCCAGTTATTCATTAATTTTGTTTGTTGGCGTTTTCATTCATTCAGAAATGATGAGGCCCAAATCATGCCAAAGATGGTTTTTCAATGAAAATACAGCTCCTGGCTCAGCGGAATTGTGTACGAGTGGCATTGTGTTTGCTGGGAAATGGCAAATTTAACTGTTTCTGTTTCTTTTCTTTTTTTCCCTTTTTAGTGACACTCATAAATTTAAATAATATGCAGTTTCGAGCTGTTGCACTTGAAATGGTGCGATGAGTTAAAATAGTCCCCAACCCTTAAACAAAGGGTATAAGCATGGTCCTGCAAACCATTTTCTAAAATTGCTTCTCATTATGTCATTAAGCGCATTGTATTCACTCAGTGCTAGGACCAGTGTCAGGTTAAGGCTTCGCAGCCAAGCACTCTAACGTATTAATACATATATCACCGTCCGGCTTCTTCACTACAGCCATTTATTAATATCGAACCAATTTTAATGCAATGAATGGAACCATATTCGTCTAGTATAGCACACAAAAGTTAGTTAGTTTTTTGTAAATGTTATTACTGGCAATAATAAAAAGCTAAGAAAGTTAAGAATAACGTATAATCTACAGGGGCTCTATCAAAAGACATACAACTGATAATGTTATTTCCACTGTAAGAAAACGGTAAGAATAATATAAATAAAGGCTGAAGTATTTTAAAATATTTATAAGTCAATAATTAACACAATAATAAAAAAAATCAGCGAATATGGACTAAAGTAAATTCTGTAATCACACAGAACAATATGGTTCGTTATCGCAAAGTGACCTTGCTATTCACACTCTTAGACTACAAATGTGAACGTAGTTTTTCATTGTAATGGATTTTTTGCTTTCCTATCTATTAAAAATAAATAAATGGTGAAAAAATCACTTTTTTATAAGAAAAAACCCCTTAAAATAATAGATCGGGTGGTTAAATTTTAAAGGCCGATGTTGAATGTGAACCACACCTAAACGTCGAGTTTTTTTCTCCATTTAATTTGACATTTCTCAATTTCAGACTATTTCAATTTGAACCATGGAAAGATACACAAATCGAGCAACGCGTTAAAGTTATTCAGGCTTATTTTGATGATCAATTTTCGAAGAAAATCATCATCAGTGATTGTGCTCATTTTCACCTCAGTGAATTCGTCAATAAGCAGAATTGTCACATTTGGGCAAATAATAATCCAAAAGTGATTGTCAAAAAACCAATGCACCCACAAAGAGTGACTGTTTGGTGCGGTTTATGAGCTGGCGGCATCATCGGTCCGTATTTTTTTCCAAAATGAGGCCGGTCAGGCAGTTACTGTGAATGGTGTTCACTATCGTGAGATGATAAAGAACTTTTTATGACCCGAATTGGAAGATATGGATGTGTACGATATGTGGTTTCAATAAAACGGTGCCACTTGCCACACAGCTAACGACAAATTCAATGGCCGTGTTATCTCACGTGGTAGCGATGTCTATTGGCCGCCAAGATCATATGATTTGACACCATTTGACTTCTTTCTTTGGGGTTATTTGAAAGAAAAGGTGTACGTCGATAAGCCAGCAATAATTCAAGAGCTGAAGGATGAGATAATTCGGCACATTAACGGCATAGAACCTCAATTATGCGTCAGCGTCATCGAAAATTTGGAGCATCGGATCGATTAAACCATACCAAAATTATCAAAATAAAAAGAAATGACAATAATTTCCAAAATAATTTGTGTTTTTTATTCGAAATCAACATCGGCCCTTACAATTTAACCACCCTTTAGTATAGTCTCGTACAATCATTATCCGGTCATTTTAAATCATATTTAAATCTTATAGATGACTTTTGTTTATAAGAAGATCACTAAGAACTAGATGTTAAGCATTTTTGATTATCATCTATGACACAAACTAAATATTTAAAAATAAAGACAGGGAGTTATTACCTTCAAGTTGATTGCGGCTGTGCTAAACGGCTGTTTGTTAAACATATTTATTTATTTAAATACATATGTATGTATGTATGTATGTATGTATGTAGTTCGTGTTTCTCTTTATGGGTCAAGTAATGCTGAGGACTTTGTCGCAGCAAATATGAAAATATGTAATTAAAAACATTTTCAAGTGTTTGCAAAACAAAAAATGGCACAATTAAAAACTTTGTATTTGTAATAGTACTTTTTTAATAATATTTTTACGACACACTCGTGTCTTCTTGTTTAGTAAATTTATTCGTTTTTTTATTGTTCCTCCTTATAAAAAGATTCGCATTTTTATGACTTAATCATAAAATTTATTGATATTTCAATGTGAATTTAGACATTTATTGGCGTCATTTAGAATTCGAGTTGTTCATATTAAAAAAAAAAAAAAACTAACACAAAAATAAAACAGAAAAAGCTTTATTTTCAAAGTAATTTATGTTTGTGCTTAATAACTGAAATTTAAATATACTCGTACAATTGCCATCCTTCTTGCTTTTTTATGACTGCACAACTTTTTAAACTTTTTAAAGAGTTTTAAAGAAAGAGGTGCGTGCTGAGGATTTTTTTTATTTAATGTTCGTTTACATTAATCAAACAGTGTTTAAAGGCAGCTAGCTTTTGGAAATTTAATTGTTTTTTGGCTTATGCCATTGCTACTAGAAAATAACACATTCACAAGAGCAACCAATATATTTCACAATGGATCCATAGTTCTACGGTTGTGTAATGTTATTCTGTCTGGCTACCTTACCCAAGTTGTCCTCAAAAGCTAACCATCTAGCCTAAATCCCTATGGGTCCAGCATAGAAATTTGTGAAATATTTTTATTGTGTCACGTATTATCAAAGACACATCCAATCCAAAAGTTGAGAAAGTTTTAAGAAGGTAAACAATAATGAAAATCGAAGATATGGCAATTTCTCAATGAGGCGATTATTTAACGATATTTTAACGTGTATAAATTAGTTAGTTATCGAAACAATGGTCGTCGAGTTAGCTCACAACTGAAAATAAACGCAAGAGTGCAGCCTCTTTAAGCTTTTCTGTAAAAAAATAAATTTCTGATAATTTTCTGATAAATTTCTTCGCTTTTATAATTTTCTTTTTTAAAGTCTACAGCTTTTTATTGAAATTATATACATATGTATGTATGTATGTATATATGTATGTATGTATGTATGTATGTATGTATGTATGTATGTATGTATGTATGTATGTATGTATGTATGTATGTATGTATGTATGTATGTATGTATGTATGTATGTATGTATCTATGTATGTGTGTATGTATGTATGTATGTATGTATGTATGTATGTATGTATGTATGTATGTATGTATGTATGTATGTATGTATGTATGTATGTATGTATCTATGTATGTATGTATATGTATAGTGAGATTGAATAACTTTAAATACAAAATTCGGCTGGTGGAACAAGATTAACGTGAATACCTGCCTAGTTGGCCTAATCTCACGGTGGTCTTACTACTGAGTGAAATTTAAGCGTAGACTAGCGCCCCCATTGTGTAGTATAACAACACTTTACGATTTCCACCAATCGCAATTTGTGTGTGATACAGTCACAATGAGTAGAAATTTATATAATATGGCAAGCCTTATCCAAGGCAAGCCTAGATCCATATTATAGCCTCTTGCTTAGGGTTTGGAGACTATCCAAACTCCGTCTGTTGAGAGTGCAACAACACACTTGATCGACCTTGCACCATACCTACATAAATCGATCTTAAACCACAACCACCACGTATACCCCCGAAGGGGACCTCACCAACAACCGGTCATAGAGAGGATAGGCTCTCTGTGGGGCCACAGATTCCCGTGGTACCAGTCCTTTGGGCACTGGCCGGGCCTCGAAGAGAACCCGTATGTTTTAACACACAGACCTTTTCTTCCAGATTTAGGTTCTAGGAACCCTAGCGTCTGGTGGCCCTATTTGGATTTTTCTCACTCCAAATAAGGGGTTTTTTCTCACTCCAAATAAGGCGATTAAGAATTGTTAGGCAAATTAAGCGAAGAGATGAGGAAAGAATGCCACCATTTAGGTATTATTTTAATGTAGGGGGAATAATGAAGCAGGCCACTCACTTCCTTCGAATTTTGTTCTCTAATATACCAGCTAATGAACAAAATGCAATTAAATAAAAAAAATTTTCACGCGACTTCTTGGATTAATTTTAGAAAACTAGTCGATGAAAAATCTCGTTGTATTTAACCATCAAACATACGATATAATAGTCATTCTTAAAACTTTATTTGTAAAATATTCTACCCACGTCTACATTAGACATAAAATGATTAACATTAACACTAACATAATGTAAGTGTTAAGGGTAGATTACCCATGTTAATGTATCCTACATATAACAACGTGAACAAGTTAATTTCGTTGCTCTGCTGGCATTATGACTCGAACAATTTTGTTAATAATTTGTGAATATCATCTGTGAAATGCAAATCACCGATTCTAAAAACTTATAATAAACAAGTAAAGGTATTAACTAACCACTTACAACCTTGGCTAACATTTCACACAGCAAAGTCTCACGTAAAGTAAATTCAAAAATATACTTTCTTAAAAGAAACCGGTTCACCGTACTAAAAAACCGAAACCGCATGTTTAATAAATCCAAATTTTTTTAATAAAAAATCGTGTAACCGGTTTTAAATACTCTACTATTTGCGGTTCAACGACAATACAAAAAAATTAAAAATTAAAGGGTGTCCTCATAAATGATGGGTTTTTGACGTACATATGTATGTATAAGGAATTATCATTTCAAATGTAATTGAAAGACCCATGAAATTTACACTGAGTGCACATTGCAATAGCCATTTTGATGACAAAAAATAAAAACATAAAATTCAAAACTACGGTTTCCAAATAAGAAACGTGTTTTGACATATGCAACCTATCTAGGATGCTTACAGATCGCTCCTATTTTGTCCCTTTTCTCTTTATGATAATCTGCAGTAAAATACGTAAGCAGTCAAATATTAGTCAGAAAATTCTTTTAAGCCCTTGATTTACTCCAAAGCTTCTTTATATGTTGACATATATTTATGACTTCAGCTAAAAGTAGAGAAGCGCCATTTGAATAATTTTCGAAAAACGTAGCATCTCTTATAGACCATGCTTTGTCAAAGCATTTTTTAGCATTTTGGGTGTCACTGTATTTTACGATACTTTTATATGTATACAACCACTCAGTCATCAAGCCTTTTTGTTTCATTTCGAAAATACGGAAAGGTCATATATAAAATTTTTGGGAATTTAAATATTAATTATTTTATATTATGCTAATTACCCATAGCCTTTTATAATAAAAAGGCAGTTTATATGTTGGGGGAAAAGAGCTAGTTCATATACGTATATCACTGGTTACTCAGGCCAGATCGTCCTAATTTTAGAGAAGCGAAAAATACTCTATAAGTAATAAAATTCTACAAAACATAATGAGAAGTATACTTATAAATTAATAGAATAATATTGCAGAATATTGAAGCTTCAACAAAACACCAACAAACAAACCGCGTTGTTTTTTTTTTTCGTTACTGCCCTTTTACAATTGGATGTTTTTTTTTGCCATCACTTAATGCAGACGTAAGGTGGAATGAAATGCATACACAAGTTAATTTTGTTCTCGCAAGAGAATCGAAAAAAAGCAAGTGTTGCCAAAGGTTTTCACAAGCAACTGCATGTTTAGTTACGTAAAGCCAAAAATAATCTATGACGCACATTGGGTTGAAATTGCTAAAAACGGCTCTTAATTCAGGCGTTATAGATAACACTTATTTTTTCGTTTGGTAGTATTAAGTGGGATTACTACTTAAAAAAAAATTATTTTTGAAAAAAAAAATTTTTAAACGCCAGGGGTGTTCGTTTGTCAGTTCATATGAATATTTAAATTGCTTTGGAAGCTCCATTTTTAAAGATAAATGAATGAAATTTGCGTAATTTTATTTTTTAATAAGAAGTAACTCAATATACAAAAATTCAACGAAATCGGTAAATGATTTCGTATATATACAAAATTTTCCTGGAAATAGGCCATACTAATCTTTATTTATTAAAAAGTTTTTATTAATATAAATTTACATTTTATGTTTAATACTATTAGTCTTCATATTCGCTGACACAAAAATAAATATCAGCGGAATTATTTTCTACAGAAATTTCAGGTAATAATAGAAGGTCCAATACCTGCTGTGGTAACACGCTAATTTTCTTTTTGTAATGTTTGCTCATATTACTAATAATAAGATCAGAGCTTATTAAAAATCTATTGAAAATATCTTCATTGGACTTTACACGACTGCATTTCCGTGAAAAATGTTCTCTGTATGATTTAAAATCTTTATTACGAGCTCCTTGTGCATCCTCCGATAATTGGCCAATAGGAAACAGTGCATTAGTAATAATCTGCGGACTATATATTCAAAATTTATGTAAAACTACATGTATATGTACACAATTACATACATACATTATTAATGCAGTGAGTGCGTTGCTAAGCATACATGAATTGTTCTTTTATGTTGAAATCAAGGCGAATTCATACCAGGTGGTGTTGATAGCCCAGCTGATTGTTTTTTGCTCTAGTTTTTTTGCTAATGTCTTGTCAAAAATACATTGTTTCATATCTGCTAATCTAATGTCAAAGTTGTTGTTTTGTTGTAGTTGTTGCTCTACCGCCTACATCTGGTATGAATTCGCCTTGGTTGAAATAGAAATCAATTTTTTTTTCCTTCTTATCGCAAAAAACCCGCGAAATGTATTTATATGATTTGACATAGACATATCATAGAAAATTCCAAACAATTTTTTTTTGTGACCCAAGCTTCCCCAAACCGGATTTGAAATTCTACTTGAAAGTGAAAAATGATTGTTTTTTTACACTAATTTTCCAAAAAAAAAATATTAAAAATATTTCTACAAGAAAAATATTTAACTGAGATAGTCATTTGAGTTTCCAAATACCTGAAGTTGAAGGTTCCATTGAAAAAATATTACTTTTATGCTAGGAAATATAAAAATTTAATTAAAAAAAAATTTTTTCAGTTTTCACCACTGTTTTCAAAAACTTAAAAAAACTTCAACTTTGACGACGCACAACTCGAAAAGTAGATAAAATAGAAAAATGAAAAAGCTAATTAGTGATGCACAATTTTGTTTACTATAACTTGAAATAGACTACTTTTTAAAAATATAAATTTTCAATTATCAATTAAGAGCCATTATTGGGAATTTCAACCCAACGTGCGACGACCAACAGAACCAAAAAATTAAATTTAGATCTGATCAAGCACAGCGGCGACAATATTATAGTGTGGAGATCACTTGGGTTGGAAATCCAGTTTTTATAGAAGGCATAATTAATAAAATGGATTATTTGAAGATATTGGAAGATAATTTAGCGCAATCGGCGATAAAATTAAGTTTACATAAGTGGTAAGTAACGCCTCGTTCAGGACAACGACCTGAAGCATTCTTTCCTAATAGTTAAAGAATGACTTCTACACTGAACCAAAAATTTACCTAAATACTGTAAAATGGCGTGTAGAATTGAAGAAAAGTAGATTATTTTACAACTAACAAACTTTTTAGTCCAATCTACAGTCGATTTCAGTAAAAAAAATATTATTTTGTTAAATTTCTTCTATTAAAGAAATTTCTTCAATATGACTATATATTTCGTTATATTATATGGTGTGGATTTGACAAACAATATGTAAGTTAAATTAACTAAAATTATTATTTATTTTTATATTAAATTTTTATCTTTAAAATATAAAAATCTGCAACATAATCTGAAAAGAGAACTGCATAACATTAATGCCTCATTACCTTAATTCTGTTTTAAGATGAATAAACGAATAAGGCTTTCAGTTCCTGTTGCGGGCATTTGATATTATTTTAATGTTTTTCTAATTTTCTCCACGAAACTATATCACTTCCAAATTGCTAATCCAAAATCTATTTGACCACAAACATTATTTATTTATTGCCACAAATATTCTTGAACTGTAGGAGGCATAGACTCAAGATTTAAAAACAGTAATTAAAACTTAGATGGCTATATAAACAAGTATAAAAAAAATAAACCTAAAAATTAAAGGGTGTTCCAAAAGTGCTGTGATGATCATGTATAAGGCATAAGTTTTAAACCATAATACGTAGCCTTTTGAAATTTTCACAGAAGGTGTATAACTATTGCCACTATAGCAATAAATACTAAAACTTATAGGGTGTTCCAAAAGTGAGGTGTTATTTGCCTTTATGTCTTCATTTCTTGAGCTATAGGAGGCAACCACTTGCAATTTGCAGACAGTAATTAACTCTATGTTCGCTTTCTAAACAAGTATATAAAATTAAACCTTAAAATTAAAGGGTGTTCCGAGAGTAACGTGCTTTGCGTGTATATGGCCTAATTTTTGAACAATAAAAGCACACTTTTGAAGTTTTTACAGGAGGTTTATTACTATGGAAACTATAACAAATCATAAAAATTAAAGTGTGTTCCGACAGTGACGTGATTTTCATGTATAACGCCTTATTTCTTGAACGGTAATAGATAGATTCTTTAAATTTTGTACAGGAGATATGTTGCCACGCCCGATATGACAATTACTAAAAATTAAAGGGTGTTCCGACAATGACATGTTTTTCACGTATAGTGACTTTTTTTGTTAATCGTAATGGTAAAATCTTGATATATTCATAGAAAAAGGATTTCCACGGCCGTTATAACAAATAACAAAATTAAAGGGTGTTGCGACAGAGACATGATTTTTACTTAAATAGCCTTATTTTTTGAACCGTAATAGGTAGACTCTTGAATTATTTACAGTAGTTGTTGTACTTCGGCCGCTGTAACCATTGCCAATTACTAAAGGGTGATCCATCAGTGACATGTTTTTCACGTATATTACCTTATTTTTTGAACCGCAATAGGTAGGCCTGATATTTTTATAGAAAGTGTATTACCATGTCCTTTATAACAACAATTCCTAAAATTTAAAGGGTGTTCCAATAGCGATGAAATTTTCGCGAATATGGCTTTGATTTCATAAAGGGTGCCCCATAAGACTTGACAAAATTAACAACTTGAATTTATAAAGGCCTACTAAATATAGTACGGAACCCTACATGTGTGAGACTAACTCGCACTTGACTGATTTATTATATATTGAAGTTCCTTCAAAAATTAAATAAAAAACTTTGTAGAATAAACGAAAATTTTGTCAAGTCAACGCATCAATTAGTCACATTAACTTCTTTGAGGGACGTATATTTAACTAATTTTATGGGTTGTTTTTCTTAGAATATTTTATTTGACTAAATTTTTGTTAATTGAACAGAGTTTTATTTAAATTTCTGTTAGTATTTTGAAGCTTTATCGAAATATGTTTTTAGCAAAAGAAATTCTGTTGGTTTTAATAAAATTAGTTTATATGAATAAATTGTATATAGATTTGAATAAAATTTTAATTCAGATTAAATTTTAAATCAAGCTTAAGTTCCTCTTTATTCTCTCTAAGAAAGAATAAATTAAATTACAAATTCGGTGATATTATTATTGAGAAAATTTAATTTTCAGAAACCAGCAGAGCGGAATGCACATTTTCTAGACGGCTACGTCCGTCATCAGCACTCTTCGTATCTATCTACTTTGGGTAGTGTTTAGTTGTAAGCATCATCTATTTAACCAACCAGATAAAGGAATACAAAAAACTGTATTCAATTATCAATCGTCAGTTGGTGAGGTCGAAGTGTACCACTACCTAAAGCTTTCCTCTTGTTTAATATTATTACTTTTTAATATTTACCAACTTTTATAAATATATGTTGCTTCAGCCTACCTTCGGTTAGCAATGAAAGCTACTTTTTGGAACTCAAGCTTGATTTAAAATTTCATCTGTATGTAAAATAAATAGTTTGACTAATAAAAATTTAAATTGTTTTAAATATTTTTGTCGTTAAGGATTAACTAATTTTTTTCATTAATATTACCTTCGAAAAGCTGCCCCAATTTCTCCATAGCCTTGGCCTTAATCCTATAGAGTACCTATAGTTGTATATGTAGACTAAATTATGCGAGCAAAAAATAACTCAAAAATGCGCTCCAGGATATATGGGATAATATACCTACAAATAGTACTGAAAATCTTGTTCATTCTAGGAAAAGAAGGCTTAAAGTTGTGTTGGATTCTAAAGGTGGCCACACCAAGTACTAATTTAATTGCACCCCTCTGAAGGAAAACTTAGTGTACAAATTTTTTTTGATATTTTACTTTCATAAATATAAAAAAAACTAAAAAAAAAATAATTTTGCTATGACCAAGGCATATTTAACAAGGTGATAGCGAAAGGGTGAGGAAATTTCAGCAAAAAATTTAATTTTTTTTTTTATATGGATTTTGACAGTAATATCTATTTTATTTTCTCTTAAGATACTTGACTAATGTCAAAACTCCAAATAAAAAAAATTTAAAAAATTTCTCTTTAATTTTAGCTCCGCCTTGTGCAGTCACCTGGTTAAATATGCCTTGGCTATGACAATACAAATTAATTTGTAACTTTTAAATTTACAATATTCTCTGCTGCTGAATGAAATAAAACTGTCGCATACAAAAATATAATTTACACTAAGTTGGCTATGATGGCGTCAACATAATGATTTTCATATAAACGTGTGCATTTTAGTTTTGACAGCTTGTAGTCGTTAGCCTGCTGTCGTCTATGTGTTTAATGCATGAAGTCTATTATTTTAAATAATTATTTTTTCATATGTAAATCTTATATACGCTATTTTGAGATTTTTGAATTTTTTTATTAAAATATTTTACTTTTTGCATCTTTTGGGGAATTTTTTATTACAACTTTCGTTTGTATAAACAAGATTTCGTCATACGACCGGAAACGCGACACCTTTAAATGTTTGATCTTAGAATACGCATTAATTATCTGTTCATACATATACATATAATGATTATCCTGTTTTACTGGAAGCTCTTATTTTCATATCATCATATCTACTAATGAAGATAAATTCCTTAACAAGTGTATGTTTGTAAAAGCCGTATTTTAAGTATTTAACACAACTCAAATCAGTCTGTTTTATATAAAATAAAAGAAGAGGTAAAAAAAGTGAGTGAGAGAGAGAGAAAGAGAGAGAATGCTTAATGAATGTGACTAAAAATGGCTACACTGTAATTTATATTACGGTAGGTTATGGTAGGCTGCAGTCACTGAGTAAGACAATCATCAGTCAAAGCACAGTCTAAAAAAGTGAAAATGCAATAAAAAAAAACAAAATCTTCAACAAATACGAATGACACACCAAAAAACGTTCACACGTTAGTTAAATTAGTTAGTCAGTCGGTTGGTTTGTGGGTACGTCACTCACCTAGTCAGTTTGTCACATATATATACATACATATAACAACCGGTTCAAAACACAATGTCAGTGCAAATATGCATCTACATATGTATGTACGTATGTTGGTATATACATATTTATTATTGTATATACCGGTATTAGGCCCAAAAACATGTGTATAAATGTTTGTACATTTGTAATTCTCGTAGTCTCTTTCATAGTATTTCCACAGCTGGCGGCGGCATTAGTTTCAATGCTTTGTTTACTTTTTTCTTACTTTTTTTTGTGTTTTCACATTTTTGTTTTTGTTTCTGTTTTTATCGTTGTTTTTATGAATTGCATATTTGCATTGTTTTTGGTATTTGTTCTTCATAATGTTGTTGCTGTTTGTTTTTGTCATTATACATGTTACTCATACGCTTATGGGTATGTAGGTATCGTACATATCTGCTGGTGTACACACTACTCGTATACATTTCAGACAGTTACATGTGTATTTGTTTTTATTCTGTTGTTGTTGCTGTTGTTGTTGCATAGACAGTGTGTTTGTAAAGTATACTCCTGCACGCGTTGCCTGCCATTATTTCAACACAAGACAGTGGTTGAAGTGCAATCTGAGAATTGCACTTTATGTGTGTTTACATTGCTTTAGGTAATATTTAAATAAATTATTAAAATATGGGCAGTTCCATACACAAACAGTGCTTTTAGTAGGTTATAATGTTTTCAGAGACATGTACCTATGTATGTTTATTTGAAATATCAGAAAAAATATATATATTTTACTAAGGGGGCGTCTAAGAGATCGCAGGTGAAACGTAAATCACAGAATTAACGTTCGTTTATGCGCGGAAAAAAAATATTTTTAACAATTAAAGGTTTTAATTGGTTTCAGATTAAAATTTAAATAAATAATTAATTGATTCAATTAATTAATATTTTGTTTTTTTTTTTTATAAAAAAAGAGAAGTAACACTCAGGCAATCAATGCCTATATTAACTGTGTTACTTCCTTTGGAAAGGGATAGGAGTAGATAAGACAGATGGTTATTGTGATAATAAAGCTTCACTTATGGCAACAGTGCAATTGTACGTTAAGGCCATGATTCACTATCAAACTCAGGCAGTGTGGATTAAAAGTGTATGTGTGTGACATACTTTTTGATAGTCTGTACGATTTGATAATCTTTTGAAAAAAATTCATAACATACTATTTTTCCATGCGATCAGAGTTGCAAAATCTTTCTTTGTATGATAGTGTGGCACATACAAAGTCCTTTTGAACCGATTTTTTAAGTAGGACAGAATTCAGTCAGTTTTTTTTTTGTGATTAAATCGTATGATTATTTTTAGAACAGTGTTGCATTGCAGCGCCGCTGGTGTTATGTACCGGTATTAGTTTGAAGCTTCTAAATGGTAATACAGGCGAAGGAGGGCGCTGTGATATGCATTATTATAAAGAGAGTCAAAACATATCAAAAAATAGATGTTGACACGGCTGAGTATTGAACTCGTAAGCATGCTTTAGTAGTCAACGTGCTTACCACTTAAGCTAGAGTATAAAAAAATTTATAATTTAAATTTTTTATAAATTCACTGAAATTGATTACTATGAAAACAAAAGATATTGTTGAAGGATAAAATTAAAATTAATAATTTAATAATAATTAATAATTTAATAATTTAATTCTTTTCTTTAAAAAGGTCGAATAAAACCTAATGTATCGAAAGATATTGCGTTGGAAAAAATAGAGATAAAGTTGGAAAAACCCAGCCAGTGTAGAAATAAGTTAGAAAATATAGATTCACTGTTGGTTATTATTGTTTTGTTTTTAGATGTTAAATTGATTGGACTTAATTCTTATTTAGTCAAACAAATTTCTCAACTTAAGAGTTACTATAGCTGATCTAAAATTTGGGTAAAGGTTTGTTGATGATGCTAAATTGAGCACTTAGGGAAATGTCCATCGAGAATAGCATCCACTTAGTAATCAATTTCAGTTCTGTTTAAAACAAATATATGTTTGAATCAATTAAAAAATTAATTGAACTTTAATTTAAAACTTATTAAACCCTTTAATTGGTTATTATTTTTTTTTTTTTTTGACTTGAATGATATGTATACATCTGTGTGTTTTCTATTTATTAATCATAGAAGAGAGTTACTAGAAGCTTCCTTTATTTCACCACCTATCTTACCTATCCCACAGACAACTACACAGTTAAATGGTAGGTACATTGCCTGAGTGGTACTAGTCGGACATTTAAATATCATCCTGTTGGTCACATTAACCAACAACACGAAGAGGTGTTATCAGTCGTATAAATACAACTCACTAATATAAAATAAATGGCGGAGTTTTTGCGCTCTTTTCATTTATTTCTTTTTGCTCAATTTTTCATTGTAATTTTTAAAAAATTTTCATCAGCGGAAATGAAATGTTGTTTTTTTAACAATTTAATAAAATAGCTAAATAACAATTCAAAGAAAAACACGGTTTGTGTCAGGGATGGTAAATTAAATTGTACCAACCAGCTTTTTAAATTGTACTTTTCGAACAGAAATTGTACTAAATAAATTTAAATTGTACTAAATAAATTTTGTTTGTTATTTTAAATCAACCTTTAATCGAGGCATTGGACAGTTTTACTCATCTGTGTGCATGAACACGGCATCAATACCAGTAACTTGCTTAACGCATCGAAATAAAGAGATTTGTGAAATCGCAATTTAAGCATTTAAATGGTAAACTAAAGTTATCACCAGAGTTCTGAAGTCGTCTGAGATTCTAATTGGAGGACATTGGTGCAATAAGCATTGGGACTGTATAACAGAAGTTTTCATAGTAATTAATTGAGGAAAAGGCGTTTCATCTACCAACGTTGCTCTGCATATCGTCCTTTGATACCCTCTCTAAATATAAATAAATTTTATTATAAATATTTTCTTCAGTTGTAATTGTGGTTCTAGCAAGGACCACAGGCAGCTGGGTTCTTGGATTCTTGGTTCTTGGTTCTTGCAAGGTTTTACTCGCATTCCTATTACGCACCTATTCTCATTATGTTCATTCAAATTTAAGTCTAGGATGTTTTTCTTCCCAAGAAACACCGAGAAACCCATATGAATATGGCTAGCAAAACTTTTAAATTGTACCAAATTAGTCATTGGTGTACCATTATACTTTTCAGGTTTTAAATTCTACCAAAAAAAAGTCGAATGGTACCAACTTTACCAACCCTGGTTTGTGTAGTCGATTAACCATTTGAATATTTGTTTTAATTAACTGAGAGCTACCTCCACGTTTTATTTTAGAATGGTTTGCTTAAAAAGAGTCCCAATCAATTAATTAATTAATTAAATGATTAATCAATCAATTAATTAATTAATTAATTAAATGATTAATTAATTAATTGATTAATCATTTAATTAATTAATTAATTAATCAATTAATTAACTAATTAATTAATTAATCATTTAATTAATTAATTAACAGATAAGCGGATTAAAATAGAAAATCCGTAATTTAAATGCTCTAAGAATAATGGTAATTATCTAAATTTAAGGGAGCACTCTGTAAGTGACTAATAAAGTTTACTTGTCACCTTTTAGACATTTAGTCACTCAGTGCTGAATTAAGTTGATTATGTAAGCTAAAACTTCAACAAACTATGTATGTATTTGTTACATAGGTTTCAAAGCCAAGATATGCAGAGAATAAACCATAAATATTAAGTTTTAAAATCTTACAATTTAAAACTTTCATTTAAATATTCAATCATTATAGAAAAAGAATTTACTTACACTTAAAAAAGACAGAAACACCCATAATTTAACTATAAAAAATAAAAATTTTTCTGAACCTATAAATACACATGTAGAAAGAAGATGATACATTTGTTGTCTCTACATACATATGTATGTATGTACATGCGACTATACTCTCCAAGGATTTAATATTTTTTATTTTCATTTCATTTCACAATTACTTGTACCTTTGTTCAGTCAGTCGGTGGTTGTTTGTTTATCTTTATGTCTGTCTGCCTGTCTTTCTGTTTGTTAATTTCATTGTTTCATCTTACATTGCAACAGTTGTAGCCAAACATGAGGAAGTATGTACAAATGTTTGCATATATATTTTTTTATTTATGTATGTTCGTATTTTCATTTATATGTGAGTGTAGAAACATATCGTTGGTTCAAATAGAAAGGCCCTAATTCAAATAATTGTAACTTTACAGCAGAAGGTAAAAATATAATAGAAACTGTAATATTCACAATATAATTTGTAATTTACAACTGCTTGTAAAAGCGTTATTTTTTAAACTATTGAAAAAAAAATTTTTAAAGAGGTGTATTTGTATGAAATGTATTGGAATCGCTAAAAAACTGAATTTCGTAAAAAATAGGAGTTAGGTCCTTTCTACTTGAAACCATCGATATACATACATACATACATATGTATATGTATGTACATACATAATTGCAATGCCATTCATGCATTGCTAGCTTATCCCCAATACTCGTATCCCTTGTATTCCTGTACAACTACTCCCTTGTATTTATTTAACATGTGCTGTGCATCATTTCAAGTGCATCATCATATCATTCCATGTTGTATTATTATTTTTGTAGCTGTTCCCCATAACGATGCACAAATAATGCACTGTAAGGAAACATTAATGCAAATAAAGTATGAGCCAACAACAAATACAACAACAACAAAAAGCAGAAAACAATCATGAACACCACAGTACACTACTGGTCATTGATTTAGGGACATCAAAAACTTGACTTATTGTTATGATGTAGATTTAATAATTTTGAGCTTAAAAATAAACTTTTAATTTGGCCAATTAATACAAACAATTTACTTATTTTGTTTCACAATACTGATAATAAAAAAATAATTCAACTTGTATTATATTTTATTACCTTTAATTAAAATTCCGAAAGTCTATTGTATCGCCGATATTTGTATATGAGTATCGGTATCGACCACACCAATTGTAAGACAACAATGTAATGCAACAAAATAAAAATACAAATTTTTTTCAATTAGCGCCTAATGTTGCGCAATAGTTTTTAAAATATTCCAGTTTTAAACCAAAAATTTTAGTACCTTTAAACCGGAAATTGCGTTTTTTCACTGCTTTTTCTCCACTTTCCCTTGGAAATAAGATATTTTTGCGGAAAAAAATTATCCTATATTGGGGTAAGGATACTTAGGTACCTCATCGCAAAATTTTGTTAAAATCTATCCACTAGCTTTTACGTGATGCGAACGCAAAGAAAAGCAGACAGACGGATATAGATTTCAATAACGGATCACATTTAAAATTCATAAAGTTTACTTTAATTAATTCGATTAATGTTTTTTACACTAAACGCCTTTTAAATTCTATTATCAAATAATAATTACTAAAATTATTTAAAAAAATAAAAGTTTTTTTAGCTCCACATGGACTTATACCACTTTCAAAAGTAACATACTACAGGATATAAAAACAGGAGCAAATATATAGACATACTTTTATAGACATATGTAAGCTTTACTGAAATGGATTTTTATGTAAAAAGTACAAGTTAGAATACAGACATTTAAATACACGAATAACCAAGTTTATTAAGAGTTAATTTCAGTTATATTAAAAATGTAAAAATGAAAATTACTTCGTTAAGATCTTTAAATAAAATAAAACTGGAGTGACCTACACTCAAATTTACCATACCCAATGGATACAGATATTTTTATAGATATATTACATAACGAATAAAAGTTCAAAGTATATTCAATTCGAATTATTTTCTATTTGGGGTGTCAAGTAAACTACCCATTGCCCCTTCCCGATTATGCCCAAAATTTCATTTTAATATGTCATACGGTATGACCTGTAGAGCGATAACAAAATTTGGTGGTAAGGAAACTACCCCTCAGCTCTTCATCACCATATAACAAAGGCAAATACTAAATTTAATTTAGATATATCAAACGGTATGGCCTGTATAAACTCCACAAAAATAGTGGCAATAAGGTAATAAACTTAAACGATCAAACCTACTCAGCGCCGCCCCGAGGTTAGTAGGCGTGCGGGGCGAGATTGTGATCTGGTCCGCTACATATTTAATTGTTCTAAATAAACTTATATTTCTCATATAATTTTTTTTTATACTTATATTTACAAAAATTATATTATGTAGCAAAATAAAAAAAATATGAGAGAGAATTTTTTTTTTTTTAAATTATAATTCGAATCAGGAAGTCAAGGAATGTAAATAAAAAAAATTTCAATTAAATATGGAATGGTAAACATTAATGTTTTATTTTTTCCCCATTTTCTGCACAACGAAGCTGATGTTCATTAAAAAAATATCTTTTTTTGGTAATTTTTGGGTAATAGTTATCAGCCTTTAATGGCAAGGGCCCTTTAAAAATCAACTCATTCTTTTCCTTTTTATTTTTGAATTCTGGCCAAGAGGATGGATCCGAATTTATCAAGCCAACAGTTTTAGGAGAAGAAATTAATATCGTTTCGTCAGCTTCTTTCTAATTAATATTTGAATCTGGTATTACTAGTATTTCAACTTCATTAAGTGTACTCACGTTCACTGATGACAGCCGAAGAACTAGAAGGAGCAAAATAGGAAGTGAGCTTTAGGACCTTCTTAAGAAGCACTTCAGTCGTTGCCTTTTTCTCTTACTAATTGAATCTTTGTGCTCCAGACAGTTTTTTAAACATGATGGTAAAAAATTATTCAGTTCGTAATAATCCTACTGAATGTTTATGGTATGGTAATTGGTAATTTCATATATAATATTATTGTTTTCGTATTTTACTTCTTTATTACTTTTTTGTAGACAATGAAAGAACCAATACTAACTTTTCAAAAGCTAGTGTTTTTAAATCGCACACTCGTCGGCGTTATTGGACGGTTCATAGTACTTTTGAAAAACGGTCTTCACACCTGGTAACCATTGAGCCACGAGTGGAGCATACATAGGTGCTCTTCTACAACTTATCGTTGTTTGGTTTAATAGTCATAGATTACATTCGAATTTTTCGTCAAATATTCAATATGTATAAAGCCGACGGCGATATTTCTTTCGCCCTTAGACAAGTTTGCGCCCTTGGGGCGGCTCTGAACCTACTTAAGATGCGGCACCTCTGCCAGCTGCATAAAATTTCTAAACTGCCGCTCTCCAATGAAAATCTTAATACTCAGTATTATAGTGTGAAACAGGCTTTAGAAATATCTGCCGCGCGTACTGAAGTAGCAATAATTATAATTATTAGGAATGGACTTATTCCACTTTCAAAAGAAATATTTAGTTACAGCAAAACTGTGTTTGTTTATTTAATGTCAAAATAGAACTATATTGAAATTGTGATTATAACTGTAGATAGTTTATATAAAAAGTTGACTTATACCACTTTCAAAAAAACCGCTCAATTATTAAAATATTATAGCCCTTGGCATGTGAGAAATAACTATCTTAACTATTTTAGTTTACGTACTTAACTTTTATGTTTTAAAATTATGAAATTGGGTAAACCTGAACCACTATTAAGTGAATTTTCTTTTCTTAATTCTACACAAAATATTTAACTTTATGCACCTTAACGACGTCTTTCCGTTTCCGATCACACCTTTTTAGTAAAAGTATATAGTGTGTGGAATCGTTTGACTAACTCACCTAAGCTTTACTCACATATTGCATATTTTGTCACCACTCAAAGAAGCGCATGACACCCACATATTATCACATCTGTAAAAATGTACAAAGATTGTATTAACCAGGGCTGATGATATATAAAGGGTGGTAAATTTTTAAGGGCCGATGTTGATTTTGAATAAAATACAAATGATTTAGGAAATCATTGTCATTTCTTTTTATTTTGATAATATGGGTATGATTCAATTATGTATGGAACAAAGTATCGGCCAAATAGCCGCCGCGACCTAGGCGGCACACCTCCAGCCAATGCTCTAAATTTTCGATGACGCTGAGGCATAATTGAGGTTCTATGCTGTTAATGTGCCGAATTATGTCATCCTTTAGCTCTTGAAGTGTTGCTGGCTTATCGACGTACACCTTTTCTTTCAAATAACCCCAAAGAAAGAAGTCCAACGGTGTCAAATCACATGATTTTGGCGGCCAATTGAAATTGCCACCCCGTGAGATAACACGGCCATTGAATTTGTCGCACAAAAGAGCCATTGTTTCGTTAGCTGTATGGAAAGTGGCACCGTCCTGTTGAAACCACATATCGTCCACATCCATATCCTCCAATTCGCGCCATAAAAAGATCTTTATCATCTCACGATAGTGAACACCATTCACAGTAACTGCCTGACCGGCCTCATTTAAAAAAAAATACGGACCGATGATACCGCCAGCTCATAAACCGCACCAAAGAGTCACTCTTTGTGGGTGCATTGGATTTTCGACAATCACTCTTTGATTATCATTCGTCCAAATGCGTCAATTTTACTTATTTCCGAATCCACTGAGGTGAAAATGTGCCTCATCACTGATGATGATTTTCTTCGAAAATTGATCATCAAAATAAGCCTAAATAACTTTAACGCGTTGCTCGATTGTATATCTTTCCATGGTTAAAATTGTATTAGTCTGAAATTGAGAAATGTCAAATTAAATGCAGAAAAAAACTTGACGTTTAGGTGTGGTTCATATTCAACATCGGCCCTTGAAATTTAACCACCCGATAGTTCGTAAAATTTTCGTGCCGTTAGTATTAAAGTAGTATTAAATAGCGTTAAGTTAGGGTTAAGGGATTCCTTTGTATTGAAATCAATAAACAATACCAGGCTTAATAAGAAAGCAAAATACATAAATAGCATTTTCACTTGCGAATTTAAGATTCTATTATTCATTGTTCATTTTATGAATATTGGGATTTAATTCTCTTAAAAAGCGACTAAAATAACAAATTTTATGCCATTCTCCTTTACGTGTATTTCATTAATGGGATTCATTTACAAAAAAATATTAATCTTTTAAATTTAATGACTCTCTTTAAGAGTCAATAAGAAGTATTGCAAAATTGTTCTAGCAATTTGTAAGAGGCTTCCAAATAAATCTGTGGCTACAAGGAAAAACTGCTTATGTTTTATTCTTTTTCTTTTTTAATAGACTACTTATTAATTTTTTCCCGTTGCAATAACAATATCTATATTTCTTTCTGTCGGGACTTTATAAATTAAGAAATGTGCCATTCTACGTTCTCAAAAATAACACATTTAAACAAGTGAGTTAGTTATTCACGATAACTAAACTTAAGAGCTTAAGTCGACTTAAGCAGTTATTAAAATTAGGGAAAAACAAAATTTAATAGTTTACTGCTCCTATTTTAATGACGAGTAGTGTAAAAAGTTACAAAGTTTTCTTGTTTATTGATTTTGGGTCGTTAGGAAACATTAACGCCGAGATGTCCAAGTTGAATTAAGGCAGTGTTTTCAATAATTTCAATAATTTATTTAGCATTAGTTGTAGTTGCAACAGATAATATGTAGTTGCAACATAAATGTGAAAAAATAAAAAATGTAAAAAGATAATCGCATGTAAGTAAAGCAAAGAAAGTACGATATGCCATTAACAGTTAATAAGTTTTTATCATTTGCTAGTTTACTTTGCAGGTACGACGGAATGCTGAACTTTCATTTCTTTCCTTGAATTCACATCAAAGTAGTTAATCGCTTTAAATACAACTTCTTAACCTGTCATCAAAGACAGTACCAGTTATTAATATGTAACGAGATTGTTATAATTCCTTTATAAAGGGTTCTCCAATAGATTTTTATTGTAGTTGTGTTGTATTTCCCGCTCATTTTATACACATACATATTTCATGGCAAATGAAACAAACTCGTA
>OX451215.1:36232689-36258228 GCA_949628195.1 Phasia obesa
ACATAACAAGACGATTTCAAACTTTTATTAACTGCTGCTTAAGAAGAATATTACGAATCCTTTGGTCTAGAACGATAACAAATGCTGAGTTGCTAGCAAAGACAAACCAAATGATTGAATTGGCAGACCTCACACAACATGGAGACGTTCAACGGAATCCGAAATGAACCAACTGGGTATATCTTGGAACGAACTTAGGTCTATTGCTCAAAAACCGCGTTAGTTGGAGAACAGCTGTTATTGGCGCCCTATGCTCCAGTAGGAGTTAGAGGAATAAATATATATATATATATATATATATATATATATATATATATATATATATATATAAATTTTAAGTTTCAGCCTATTACTGTTTAAATGTGAGGACTTTCTATGAAAATATTGGAGCCTACCTATTGCGGTTCAAAAAATAAGTGTAAAACAAGGAATTTCTGAACACCCTGTGAGTCTACCTATTACGGTTCAAAAAATAAGGCCATATACGTCAAATTATGTCACTGTCGGAACACCCTTTTTAGTAATTATCATACCGGCCATGGCAACATATCTTCTGTACAAATTTCAAGAATCTACCCATTACCGTTCAAAAAATAAGGCTATATAAGTGCAAATCCCGACACTGTCGAAATATTCTTTAATTTTAACTCTTGTTATAGAGACCATATTATTACATCTTCTGTTAAAATTTCAAGAGTCTACCTATTATGGTTCAAAACTTAGATCATATACAGGCAAATCACGTCGCTATCGGATTACCCTTTTAAAGTTAATTTTTTATGCTAGTTTTTATAGCGGACTAAGTTTTAATTACTGTTTTGAAATTTTAAGTGTATACCTACTACAGTTCAAGAAATAAACACATAAACGTTAATAACACGTCTCTATCGGAACACCCTATAAGTTCTAGTATTTGTTCCTATAGCGGCAACATATATCTTCTGTGAAAATTTCAAGAGTCTACCTATTACGGTTCCAGTGATAAAAGGAGCTGACAGACGGACGGACAGACATTGTAGCGAAAACAATAGGGTTACGTTTTTACCCTATGGGTACAGACCCATAAAAAATAACATGTACAAAACTTCGTATTGGAATGTGTATCATCAAAAGGCCAATAGATAAATAGATACCTTCGCTTTATTTTTGCAGAAAAGTCATTAAAAAAAAGTCGAAGACCAAAGACCCAAAGATTTTTCAATAGGTGTACACTAACCTATTTTTGATATTTAGTAATCGTTAGGAGGACCTGCTTTCGCGAAGAAGAATGTACGGGATTTTTCATTACACTTGCATTACGAGTGCTTGCTGCACAATACCTTGACATACTAGATAAGTAAGTGGCTGCAAATGATACAATTTATTAACGTTGCACAGTGGGACAGAATCCAAATATTTTGCAAATAATTCAGTCATTTGTAAAGTGCTAGTGCGAGATTGGTTCAATAATTGGCTTGAGCTTAGCAGAAGAGTATCTGAGTAGAAGATTAAGTTTTGCCTAGTACCCGCAAGGAACTTTTTTAAAATCTTGCACTTGAAATACTTTGTACCTCTTTCTCTAGGCAATAAATATATCAAACATTTTGGTTTCAGTTTGGTCAACACTGTTTTTTTTTTGTTGTTTTTGTTTGTTCTTCCAATGAATACTTATGCGTTTCTTAAGCTCATCAAAATGTGTAAAGTTGTAGTTAAACATGAGTTTACTTGAGCAATCATGCGAGGATAATGCGTTACACCATGAGTATTACTTTTCAATATTTGCTTACCTTTATGTTGTATGGCGAAAAGAAGCAACTCATACACTTGTACGCTAAAATTGACATAAATACTACTTGCACAATACTTGTAAAATATTTATACACAAAACTGTTTAACTTTAATAAAAATTCATCATGCAACCACTGTAGACACACCAACAACATACATAAATATGTTATTATGTCTCAGGGTTGCTAGTTAAGTAATTCGGCAGCAGGATTACTGAACTTAATTTTTTTTTATCAAACACACAATTCTACATTATCTGATGGACATTTAATTTATACATAGGTTACTAAGGACCAGAGGGGAAAAAAGAAGAAGGATTTTATTAGTTACGAGGAACAGGCAAAAAAATTTATTTTTGTGTAAAGAGTTTTCTATTAGGAATCCATCGATTTTGATAGATAATGGCGGTTGTGTTGATTTGCTTTTTGTTAATTCTCGTTTCATATTTTCAAGACCAGTTAAGAACATTGCCACTAGCTGTGGAATTAAGGAAATTAAATCTTTCTTCAAATTTAATTTAGCGCCCTGAATTTCCAGGACTGCATCAGCTAAATACGAAAGGCAATTTTAGCTTTACTATTTATTTAAGCATTAAGTGAAAATTCGTTGATTTACGATTTTCTTGTTGTTAATGTGAAAAGTTTAATGCTGCAGTGGGATATTTTTCAGTGCGTAATTTTTCAAAATATTTTTTTGAACTCTTCAATGGCCAACTAGGTGAAGCATGTTCCTTGTCTGCCTAAAACACTCACAGTGTTTGGTGGGAGTCGAACTCACATCCCTCAGATTGATAGACTAGCGCTCTACCAATCAGGCTGTGGAAGCACTTTTAATTTATCGTATTGCTAAGAGCAAACATTTTTTTTTGTTAAATGTAGTTACAGTAGATGTTGCAAAATATTATCTGTGTAAATTTTAAGTGACAGCCTATTACTTTTCAAATGTAAGGACTTTCTATGAAAATATTAGGAGCTCAAAAAATAAGTGAAAAACAAGTAATTTCGGAACACCCTTTAATTGTTATAGCGACTATGGAAATACATATACCATAAAAATTTCAAGAGTCTACCTATTTGGAAAAAAGGATCATGCATCAGTGTAAACGAGTTTGTGGCCGTAAGTGGGGAGTCTCGCCAAAAGCTGCATACTGGATTTACACAATGATGGTGCGACCCATAATAACTTATGCTTCAGTGGTTTGGTGGCCTAAAGCTTCTCAGACAACAATAAAGCGTAAGTTGGAAGGGGTTCAAAGAATTGCTTGCATGAGCATATGTGGCGCAATGCGCACTGCTCCAACACGGGCAATTGAGGCAATGCTGGGATTGCTGCCGCTGGACTTTATTATTAGATCAACGGTCATAATAGAATCCTGGACCTTATTAGTAAGGAGGTTAGGGAAGCTCAAATGCCGATGGAACGCATCAGTAGAAGAAAGGTAGTCGAAAGACTGCATCGGACACTAATTGCGGACGGCGTTATACACAACGAGTGTATGGAGCAGCAGGTTACACTCAGTTGAGCTCAGTTGAGGAGCAGGTTACACTCAGTTGAGCTCAACTTGTCCTGTAGTCTCCGTTTGGGGGAGTACGTCTCTGTTTACCAGGCAGAATTGCTTGGGCTGCTACATACGTTGGATCACCTGCTGGAATGTCAGGTGCAGGAAAGAAAGGTTCTTTTTGCACTTGACAACCAATCGGTTATAAAACGCATGAATCAGATGGACGTGTACTCCAAACTAGTGCTGGAATGTGTTTTAAAGCTTAACAGATGTTCCTCGGTTAACGAGGTAACATTGATGTGGTATAAATTACACATTGGCACTGCTGGGAATGAAGCAGCAGATCAACTAGCAAAAAGGGGATCTGCTGAGAATTTCAGTGGACCAGAACCAGAGTATCGCTGGCTAATGGCCTAATACGAGCAAAAGTCCTACAATGGCTGAACTCACTAAACCTGAAAAGGAGGAGGGAGGCAACTACATGTAGACAGGCTTGAATGGTGCTCAAAGAGCCCCTTGGCAGGAGAGCCAGCAAGGTTCTTAGATACAATAGAAGTACCTTAAGCTGGATAACTGCGTTAATGACAGGTCATGGAAACTTCAAGTATTATCTAGCCAAGATGAAAATCGAAGAAGATGATACTTGGAGACTATGCCTGGAAGACGCTGAGACGGTATCGCACATTGTGTGTGAATTTCCAGCACTGGCTAGCGTAAGACTTAGGACCACGGATAGAAGCTTGTTAAATGTGGATGCCATGGGGGAACTAAACCTTAGACAAATGCTAGCAATCACTAAAGACACCGTGATGAGAAAGAATGCCGATAATTCCCAGTCGACACTCTGAAATCACTAGAGTCTAGATTAAAGGCTGGTTGTAGCACGAGACTCAATGATAGTAAGATTGCCGAAAGTTATGTCGGTTGTCTATAGTTATTGAAGACGGAAGGTCGAAAAGGGACCCATTTAGTAGTGGTCTGCTTCGTTATTCTCCTACATTAATAATAATAATAAGAGCAAAAATACTAAACATAAAACCTTTTTTGGGATTTTTTAAAACTTTTTTGGCAATTGCGGGATTTACATAAATCAAATGTATCATGTTTTTTTAATTTTTAATGAAACTTATACAGATGTCCTTAAAATAAAAATAATATATAAATTATATTTGGTAGTTGATTTCAAAATATCGTTTGGTGCAACATAAAACATGAAATTTTTTTTTGTCCCGTGCCAAAAATTAATGGGCAAGATAAGGTCCCTTTCGTCAGCTTGCGTACTATATAAATCACAAAATATATACATATATGTTTGTTTGTCGGAAAGCTATAGCTGCCTTCACTAGTGGGTAAAAAAGGATATGTATTTTTTGATATCTCAAGAGGGCGTGGCACTTCCCCTACAAAATAATTATTTATCATCGTGTTACTTGGGAACTATTTTAAGTAGAACCTTGTGTATAATGTAGAAAAAAAACTGGCTGGATGGAAATAGTGGGCGTGGTATCTGCCATACAATGTGAACAAATATTATCGTGTACATAAAGAATAGTAATAGGTGGTGTCTTAAAATCTTGCACAATTAACCCCATATTAATATGCATATTCCAGAAAATAACAGATTGGATTGGAGCGGTGAGGGTGGTACCTCTTATACGAGCTACTGTAATATCTAGAATTTAAAATTTTTTCGCAAGTAACCCCTATATTAATATACAGAGCTTAGCAACAAACAGACAGCTGTGGAATAGTGGGCGTGGTACCTTCTATACATAGTGAACAATTATTATCGTGTACCTAAAGAACTACAATGGGTAGGATCTTTAAATTTTGCACAGATAACTCTTATTTTATTCTGCATAGATTAGCAGAAAACAGGCTGAATTCGAACAATGAGCGTGGTAATTCTTATATACTGAAAAAAGTAGTATCGCGTAATTCGAGAACTATAACATGTAGACTCCTGAACTATCGGCTGGTTAAATTTAAAGGACCGATGTTGAATGTGAGCCACATTTAAACGTCAAGTTTTTTTCTGCATTTAAATTGACATTTCTCAATTTCAGACTAATTCAATTTGAACCATGGAAAGATATACAATCGAGCAACGCGTTAAAGTTATTGAGGCTTATTTTGAGTTGGATGATCAATTTTCGAAGAAAATCATCTTCAGTGATGGGGCACATTTTCACCTCATTGGATTCGTCAATAAGCAGAATTGCCGCATTTGGGCGAATGATAATCCAAGATTGAGTGTCGAAAAACCAATGCACCTACAAAGAGTGACTGTTTGGTGCGGTTTATGAGCTGGTCAGGCAGTTACTGTGAATGGTGTTCGCTAACGTGAGAAGATGACGAATTGGAAGATATGGATGTGGACGATATGTGGTTTCAACAGGACGGTGCCACTTGCCACACAGCTAACGAAACAATGGCTCTTTTGCGCGACAAATTCAATGGCCGTGTTATCTCACTTGGTGGCGATGTCAATTTACAGCCAAGATCATGTGATTTGACACCGTTGGACTTCTTTCTTTGGGGTTATTTGAAAGAAAAGTTGTACGTCGATAAGCCAGCAACAATTTAAGAGCTAAAGGATGAGATAATTCGGCACAATAACGGTATAGAACCTCAATTATGCCTCAGCGTCATCGAAAATTTGAAGCATCAGTTGGAGGTGTGCCGCCGAAGTCGCGGCGGCCATTTGGCCGATATTTTGTTCCAGATATAATTGAATCATACCAATATTATCAGAATAAAAAGAAATGACAATAATTTCCTAAATAATTGTCAAACAATATGGCTTCTAACTCCTTAGGGATAGAAAATTTAAAGTTTAATAAAAGCAAACTACCCGTATAGAAAGTACATATTTATTACCCTTTTTTTCTCAAAATATCCCTCTGGTCAACGGTTACTTAAACGATGTCCTATCCCACACATAACACTCTTAATAGGCCTTTAAATAAATTGTTGCTACTTAATACACATCGCTGCGTGCCTCGGTGGGTTAGTAGGTAATGTGCCAGTCTATGTGGGTTCGATTGCCACCAAAGACTCTGGCATTTTTCACTACAAGTGAAGGCAGGAAGACCAAGAAGGAGTTTGGATATAATCTGGGTCCATAAAAATGGTTAATTGCCTTAGCATAGGTCACAAACTCTTAAGTATTATCTGGCCAAGTTAAAAATCGCTAAAAGACGATACTTGGAGACTGTATTTGGATCACGCGCAGACAATTATTATATGGAGATGCTGTGGAGATCTTAGCCTTAAGGAAATGTTAGCAATTACCATAGACTGTGTGAAGAAGAATGTCGACTTGTATCAGTCGTCAGTCTTAAATCACTACAGTCGAGAGTAAAAGGCTAGTGATAGCACGAGATATAATGAAAGTAAGGTATTCGTAAATTTCCAGTCAGATATTAGAAATCATTGAGGAACGACGGGGTTGGGAAAGGAACCCATGAACTTAGTGGTCTGCTTTGGTATCCCCCCTACAAAAATAAAAAAATAATACCCTTCCTTTCTTACTCAATTATATCCTTCCTTTCTTACTCAATCTATCCGTCGCTATTGAAAGACCCTTTGCAAAGCTCATTGTATTTATGAGCGGGAAAAAAAGAGTATTTCATTACTTGTTTAAATTAATTTTTGTATTGATAATCTTTAATTACATAATCATCTTTTTCTTAGAATTGTACGTGTAAATACTAAGTATGTTGTAATATCACTAAATAACAAATAAAGAAAGGACAGATGTAATATTATTTAATAAGAATATTTCAAATTAATAGTCTATACTTATGTAATTATCTTGATTCTCCGCACGAAAGGAAACCAAACAAAAAATTCAATTTATTTTGTCCATTTTAATTATAGTGTTGTATGCATACTATACTGTCAGTGTACTCGTGTATTTAGTGTGGACTAATGGGGTATTTTTTACAATTTACGTCTTTTTATCCAATGTATAATTATGTCTTATAAGAATTTCATTAAAACCACTCTCAAATGTTGCTGCCACTCAGACGACGATATAGTACAACATAACAATTTTTACAACTGATGAATTGTATTTCAAAAAAATATTTTTATACAAATCTACACACATACACACATATTTGTACATTTGTGTATTTGAAAAATAAGTATTACACTAGTATTTAAATTTAATACTTCTGCATTTTCTTTTTTTTTTTTCTCTTGTTAATATACAGAAGTTTAAATCTACGCAATGATTCGTTGAAATTTAAGTAATCAAATTTCATTTATTAAGTTGATTGGATTTATTCCGCCAGTAAATAAAATACTGTTGTCATACCTTTTGGTAGAGATCGTCGATCGTGGCTGTTGGTTTGGTACTGTTGGCGATGCCATTCGATGCTAAGACAACATTATAACGTTTAACATAGTACTGGAGTATCATCTTAAAAAAGGCTTGACAATGATGTCTTCCCATCGAAATTCACGTTTAAGATAGTACTCCAATACTATCTGTCTTTAACGTGGCTTGATAACGACGTCTTCGCATCGAAAGCGCTCGACAACAGTACCAAACCAACAGCCTGTAAAGGCGGTCTTCACCGAAAGTTATGACAACAAAATTTAATTTAATTCATTAAAAATTACAGATATGACTGCTAAGGCCCATCATAAGTTTCGAAAATTACAAAAGAAGTAGTTTTGTATTCGGCTGCGCTGAATCTTATATACCCTTCATGATACGTGATTTATTATATTACGAGGGCAGTGTGATACATCTGTGACATTTTTATTTCTGGCGCAGTTACTTTCAATCAGCACCGTTACTGCGTTAACTGTTATCGCTTACTGAACTGCTATCGAATTTTGAGCAGTTTGGTTTTGGCAGTCATTATAAGCAGGCAACTTCGCTAATTTTAACAAAAGTGAAAAATATTATTTTTTACGTGATTAAATATTATTTTTTACGTAGAAAAAACCAGCACCACAATTAAAAAAATACTTTATAAATTTGTACAATACTTGACTGTTCAAATTTGGCAGTCGTGGAGTAGACACGTGCCAAATTTATTACGTGTTTTAATCGTTAATCATCAATTACTGTGACGATGAAAAAGTTACGTGAAATTTTTGGGAGAAACAACGTACTGCAAGAAAACATTGCTGCTGCTCAAGAAAGTGTTCAAAACAATCCATCAACCTCAATTCGACGCCGTGCTGAGGAGCAAGTAAATGGGGAGCGATATCGTGATATGACTGGAAACTTTTTAACGTCACAACTGCATGCTTTGGGCTTGATTGATATGTGGTATCAACAAGACGGTACCACATCGCATACAGCCAGAATTACAAAGGAATTACTGCGAGTAGTATGCCTTCCCGGCGGATACCCTGTACTATAGAAAACTAAGCCAAGCATATAGGTCGCTCAAATGAAGTTCACACGCCATGATCGGAAAATAAAAATACTTGGCTGAGGCTGTACGCAAGGCAGGTAGATTCGCGGCGAAAAAAAATATGACCCTGCAATAAAAATACGTACATTTTTATTTTGTATAAATCATTTTCGGCTGTCAAAAAAAATGTTAATACATTTCGACAGTGGAAGAAACAACGAAAATAAAAAAAAATTATCACCTGAGCGAATTTTTGCGCCGTAAAAATAAATGAAACATAAGCTATAGAGCTGAAGTGTGCTCAATACGGTTATAAGCTTACCTAGTTCAGCCAAATGAATATTTCAAGACAAGGCAAATTGATTTCCAAGGTGAGCGCACTACAGAAACAACTACAACAAAACAACAACTTTGAATTTTAATAGCAGTTTTGAGAAGACATTAGCAAAAAATAACCAGCTGTTCTATCACTCACAACTGGTAAATTCAATTCGCTTAGGTTCAAGTAAATTAAGTCGATCATGATCCATCTAACTCCGACATCATGGAATATGCATATGCGGATTTTTGTAAAACAACAACAACCGTATTCCTGTTGTCTTTTGTACATTTTTCGCTTATACCTAAATTACGAATTTTTTAAACTTGTCAATTTTATTCTATTTCAGAGAGCTGTTTTTTGATACTTCGAACAATATTGTCAGACCTAACATTGTGCTGACACTCGATTGTCACATATCTGGCATTATTATTGTTAGTTTGGAGTCTGACAATGCTTTTTCCGACAATATTTCCAGACAACAATTTTAAGTTCACACGATTCTTAGACGTTTTCTTTATATTTTTCTGACAATATTGTAAGATCTGACAACCGTCTGTAGAGAGCTTAAGCAACAAAAACAAGCAAGTTGTTCTTGTATTGTCGTACTTGTTGTGGAGCTGCTATTACCTAGTCAAATAAATCTAGTTAAGGCGAATTCATACCAGGTGTGAGCAGTACGGCAACAACTGCAACAAAACAACAACTTTGACATTAGACTAGCAGATATACAACAATGTATTTTTGACAAGACATTAGCAAAAAAAGTAGAGCAAAAAACAGCCAGCTGGGCTAACGCATCCACCTCATATAAATTCGCCTTGAATTTGGTTTATTTGAAACCTGAAAATTATTTTTTTTAAATCAATCTAGGCAACGCAAAAGAGCGTTAATCGTTTTCTTTACTTTTGGCGATATTTTTATATTTTTTTGGCAAAGCAAAAAATTTCAACATAAATCATTCATTCGCTTTCAAACAAATGACTGCTCTGTATTCACGAAAAATTAATAATACGATTAAGGGGTTGCAAATTTAGTCGTTGTGACGAAAACCCCATTTATAACACGACCAAAATAATGGAAGCACTTCGTTGTAAAAACGTTTCAGTATTTCCGAAAAAAATACAACAACAACAAAAAAACAAATTGAAGACAAGACTACTTCTACCCTTAAAACTGAATTTTTTGGCATATTATTAACAAAAGTTCAATGAACCCTACAGAGAAGCAGAGAACACACGAACATACTGGTGAACACTTTTGTGTTTGCAAACTGTGCAAGGGTTTTTATTGCGCCGTTCTATGCAAGTTTGTATTTGTACCAGTTAAAACATAAGGAATGCATAGAAATAAATTTTTAATATTTTTTTTTTCTTTTTAAAATTTAGAACCGTGCTACATACAAAGTTTTTGGAACTAAAATATTTGTAAAATTACCAAAACAGGTCAGAAAAATTATGGGACGTTTTCCACTCTCTTTGTTTAAAAAAAATATATATGTATTTTCTTACATATGCATATGTATGTATGTATAGGTATATAAAACTGACATAAAACATTATGCTTATGCAACCTGAAATTTATGTGGCAGTGTCAGGATTTATGAATTTAAAAACAAGTAACATTAAACTTGTGTCATATAAAGGAAAGTTAGTAGTAAAATGACAGTTATTATTTCTATTTTATATCTGTTGTGTAATTATGAACGGTTTTTGTGTACCTGCAACTTTGTTACAGAAAACTTTACTGCAAGCAAAATATATTTTGCAATGCCAGATGTTATAGTTTTGTTTGCAAAAGTTTATGAGAAGAAAAATATCGTATTTTACTTATTTAAAAATCATACTAATCATAATTTATAGTTTGTTTTCAGCTGAAACTCATAGAGTTAAAGCATGGTTGTAGTATAATCACAATAATTATATATTGTTGCGGTGAACAAACTCTAGTTATTTTAAAATTACCTTTGGTCACAATAAACAACCATTAAGTTCTATAATTTATATAAGTTGTATAAGTTATATATTTATATATAACTTTTTTATAACCACAACCAACGTTTTCGAAGTACTCTAAAATAATATAGGAATTTTTAACCATAAAAAATGTATGTTAAATTTTTTTTGTATGCAACCAAGGTGTGACTATAAGCCAAAAATTAGGCTTTGTGAAACCAAAATATTTTTGAAATTTCAATTTTTTTTTTTTTTTTGTTTTATAATAAATAATTATGTCGTTTTTATAAAACTTTTGATTTGTCCTCTTTGCTTGTTTTGTTTTGTTTTTTTTTCACTTAATGCCAAATTTTTGCACAATTGATTCTGATTTGGTACAATTTTTTTACAGGTTCGGTACAATCAGACCCAACATTGCTATACATATGCATGCACTCTAGAAAAAAATTATAGAGTATGTTCATGCAAATGGCCCCATCCCGTATGATATTATATAGTTTCTAATCATATTATGATCATTTAATTAAACAATGTAAAGTATTTGTGGAACAAGAATAACGTGAGTACCTGCCTACTCGGCCTAACCTCACGGTGGTCTTACCACCGAGTGAAACTTAGGCGTAGACTAGCGCCCGCATTATGTAGTATAACAACACTTTACGATCGCCACCAATCGCTTTTTGTGTGTGATACAGTCACAATGAGTAGCAATTTATATAATATGGCAAGCCTTTCGAAGGCAAGCCTAGATCCACATTATAACCTCTTGCTTAGGGGTTTGGAGACTATCCAAACTCCGTCTGTTGAGAGTGCAACAGCCCACTTGATCGACCGTGCACCATACCTACATAAATCGTTCTTAAACCACAACCACCACGTGTACCCCCGAAGGGGACCTCACCAATAACCGGTCACAGAGAGGATAGGCTCTCTGTGGGGCCACCGATTCCCGTGGTAATAGTCCCTTGGGACTGGTCGGGCCTCGAAGAGGACCCGCAATGTTTATCGCAGACTTTTGCTTCTAGGAACCGTAGCGTCTGGTGCCCCTATTTTCCCCGAGTGAACTGCGTCAAAGCAATTGCCATTCTTGCAGTGACAATTGGAACCCCCGGGGGTAAATATAAAGTATTTATTTGATCATAATATAATAAAGTTTTATTTCAGTATTGCAATATTTTATTATAATATATTTATATTTTAATATTAGCTGTGTCCGCCATTGCGTCCGCGTCCTTGCAATATTTTGTTGCATTTTGCTTTGAATACAATACACTCCAAAGATCCTTTCTTTACTTTATATAAAGGTTATCATCTTTACAACGGTTAATGCTTCAGTTATGGTTTATATATTTTCTTTATATTTATTGCATATAAAGCTTCTCCTCTTTACTAAAATAACTGCGTACTTTCACTGCTTTTTCGCCACTTTCTCTTGGAAATAAGATATTTTTGCGGAAAAAAAAACCTACATTGGAATCACAAAATCAATAAAAATTTTGTTCTTACGTGATACGAACACAGACAGGAAATGAGTTACTATTTTATTGTATGTATAGATAATTGTTATTATATTTTACAATGTTAGTGTTAAGTTAGACAACAATATAATTATAACATAACAATACGTTCAATAATAATATGGTCTGACTCCAACCACAAACATCCATTATCATGCCTAGCCACGGTATGAACCCAACCATAGAAAACATAAATAAAGATCACATCGCTCTTTAAGTAGATTTTTTTAGGTGGCAATAAAAATGTTTTGGCATAAATTGCACTGGCGAATTTTACTTGAGAGATAAGTTGGTTGGTAAAAAAAATAAAGAACTTATCATCTATATATAAAGCATAACATACGTATATTGTATGGAAAGCCATATCTGCCTACACCAGTAATTTTGGGCGTGGTACTTCTCTTACAAAGTAAAGGATAAAACACACTTTTTAATGTGCATTTCGCACAAATAAAATTTACTGTATTGGAACACTAGATGTGCTAACTACCATACTGCAATAGCTAAGGTTTTGAAATTATATACTACTAACCCTCGTATTATTGAGCATAATCGAGCGAAAAACTGGCTGGGTTGGATTAGTATGTGGCGTTCCTCGCATATAAAATCAAAATTATTATCTTAAACCTATCGAACTCTAATAGGTAGAGTGTTAAAAGGGTGTACTCTAAAAACGTATATTTTCAAGTTAAAATTTAATGATTAGGGCGGAAGCCCGCCTATATCTATATAACTGCAATAGTGAAACTCTAAATTTGACACTAAGTTCTCTGAGGAAAACGTCCGTGTTCTCGTTTAAGGAAGCGAAGAGCAACGGGGATAGCTATGTATATATTATAAAAAAAGTGTCTGTTTGTTTGTTGGAAAGCTATAGCTGCCTACACCAGTGGACCGATCTTCCTGAATTTTTCACATTTTGTTAGTATTCAAGGTAATGCGGTGGGTAAAAAGGGTATATTTTTTATCATGATGTTACTTGGAAACTGTAACATGCACAATCTTGAAATTTTGTGCAAGTAACTTTCTTATTAACATGAATAGTGTAGAAGAGAATTGGCTGGATTGGAATACAGGGCGTGGTACCTTTCATACAAAGTGAAAAAAATATCACCCTGTACCTAGAGAACTATGTTAAATAGACTCTTGAAAATTTGCCCAAGAAACCCTCATATTAATAGCGACACGTAGACTAAATTGGAACAGTGGGCGTGGTTCGGCCCATGCTAAATGAAAAATTTTTATCGTATAGAAGACAATTCGACGACACGATCTTAAACAAAAGGTCAAGCACGTCGGTGGCAACATCATAGAGTGGGGTTGTTTTACATGGTGACATGATGCTTCATTGTAAAATATTGATGGCAGACTGTTTAAACATATTGCAGACCCATCTTTCCGTGTTTTAAGATATGAGTACATATCCGAAGAAAGAACTTAGTTTTAACAGGATGGTGACCTGGAACAAGTATATCACTTAACACTTGTTTTAGTTGCTCTGTAAAATCATGTGGGGCAAAGTAGATTTCGCAAAAAAAGATGGAATGAAAGTCTAATCTTTTCAACATAACTTTTAATTAATGCGACAGTATAAAATTTTGTAGAGATCCTTTAATAGGGCAGTTATATTTTGACAATGTTTCGGTTTGTCCTCGTTTTACCTTTGGTTAATTTTTTTTATTTATTTATTTACTATCATTGTGGCCTGATAATTTCCTTTTAATTTTTTTAGACAATAAAAGAATATTATAGTGCATTTACACTACAGCGAAGTTTAGTAGATTTGAACTGAAATCTTATTTAAAATCTACATCGTTTACACTGCATTTTTTTTTTTTTTTTTTTTTTTTTGACACAAGTAAGATTTCGATATCAAGATTTACCTTTTGTCTTAGACAACACTTCTTTTATATTTTTAATTTTATTTATAAATGCCATTTTTCTTATTACTCTATCACAAATTTGTAGATTTTTATAAATTTTAATTTTAGTTTTTGAAGTAAAATATAATTTTTTCTTGTACAGCATAGTATTTTTTAGTACAATTTTAGGCAAAACCACAGTTGTATCATTAAGTACATTAGATTTTGAGTAGATTTCGTCAAAATCTAGTGACGAATTAGATTTTGATTTGTATAGGAAATTTAGTGAAAACAACTAGATTTCGATCGAAATCTCATAAGTACTAGATTTCGCTCAAATGTAAATGCACTATTATAATGACAAATTGTAAAGAGTAACATTTCCAAGGCGAATCTATACCAGGTAGCATCGCTGCAACAACACATGCACTTGTTTGTTAGTTAAATGTACAGGAAGCGCCAAAATCACTAATTAAAATATTACATCCAACATCTAAAAACACTTCTTTCTTATCTTTTCTTGGTAGCATTTTGTATTTTTTTATTTAATTTTGAAATATATTTCGAAATAATTAATTTTTTTCTGTTTTTCAATTAGAAAAAAAACGTATTTTTGACAGCTGATTGTCACATAAGAAAAGGTCTCTTCAGTCACTTTCCTAGCATAAACTAGCAACGAGAGAGTAAAACAGAAATTTACATAATTACTCTCCTAAATATGAAAAAGAAAATGAACGCTTTACTAGCAAAAATTACCAAATAGACTACGGTGACGCCAGGAAGGACTTAAAACTTGTACCGATTTGACCTTTAAATAGTACCTTTGTAAACGTAATTGTACTTAAAGGGCAAAACATAAAGTAATCTACCGTTGTTAGCCAGAAATGTTGCTTTAAAGAAGTTAAAACTGATAATAGTAATCTCAAGGAAACAATAGAAATAAATCAAACAACAAAAATAAAAGCACAATAATTTAAATAAAATTATTACTTTAAAACATTGGGTAGTTTTTGAAAGAGTTTATGATGCATTTAAGCTTTAGATGTCAATATGTTTGGTTAGTCAGTGCTAATAAACATGCTTATTTCAAAAAAAATCTATAATATTTACATTAATAATATTCCAAAACACAAATATGTTTGTTGTTCAAAATATATTAAAAACTGTACAATACCAATTTTAAAATCACAATTGTAACGAATAAACTACGATTGCAATAAATGTATCATCCCTGATTTGATTACTATTTATTATTTAAAAACAAAAAGACCTATAATGAAAACTTAAATTTAAAAGGAAAAACTAAATTTTATCGTTTGATTTCCTCGCTAAATTAAAGAAAAACAATACACCAACAAAATTTTATTCACTTTTATATTATTTTTACTACTAAATACTGATATTTTCCTTAATATTGCAAAAATCTCTTTTTTCATAAAATTTTTCCAAAAAAATATTTGGAACACACAATCCCGAACAGTAGATAGACAAATTCTTGCTAGTAAAAATTTTACTAGCAAAAATTTGCAAGTAATTTTTTTTCTCTCACATTTTTATTCTCTTGTTTTACTCTCTCGTTGCTAGTTTGTCGAGTTAATGAACACTTTTCCAGTAAAAATTAGTAACAATTAGTACTAACTTTCAGTTACTGAACAGAGCTAAAGTAAGGCAAAAAATAATTAACTTTGCCGTGCTGTCACCTAGTAATATGAATTCGCCTTGAACATTTTCAAATTATAAAACTTTATTAGCGCCTTCTTTTTAATGTTATTGCCTTCTTATAAACACAGTTTCGTTTATCATATGTAAATTTAAACAAAGTGGATACGAATAATATGATTAAATGTGCGTTTCTTTATCTCCGAGTATATGTTACACTCAAATCCGATGTACTCTCAGTCAAATAATTATATGTACAAAATTGCTTTTCTCTGGACCTTGTGTTATACTAACGGTACAGTTGTTGTTTTTGGCATACTTATTCTCGTTCCTAATACCGATATTTTTAATAAAATCCTGTGTAAAATATTTATATTGCAAAATGAATTATTTGTCGTTTAACTGGTGCCAAACCAACATATCAGAGGAGAAACGATCTATAACTTAGTACAGTGGATATGCAAGGACCATTTCTGGCTCAATGGGTATGGAAACAAACAAAATTGCCGCACTTGGGACGAAGAGCAACATGAAGAGATTCAAGAGCTGCCACTTCATTCAGAAAACGGTTTGGTGTGGTTCGTGGGCCGGTGGAATCATCGGTCCATATTTCTTTAAAAATGATGCCGGTGCGAACGTAATCGTCAATAGTGACCTTTAACCGACATAATAACCGACTATTTGATGACTGAAATTGAAGCTCGTATATTTGACAAATGTACATAGGTTTCTTACTCGTATTTATCTATCCAAGATAAGAAAAAAAGAGGTAAATTTTCAAAAAATCGCAAAAAAAATGGTCAAAAATGCGCAACGTTTTTTTTACTGTATAAAAGTAGAGATCGTAAATTTTGTAGTGATATATAACATTTTTAGGATCGCGATGGAGATCACTCTTAAAAAGCTTTTCACTTTTTTTTACAAAACATTTTACAAAAAAAAAACTTTTTTTAATTTTAAAACAAAACGTATGCGATTTACTCAACTTTCGTGATTTTAACAGTGTCCCAAAACGACAAACCTCAAGCAAAAGTCTTGAAAATTCACTATACGATGCATTTTGTTGTCTGTCGAACTGCGAAAATTAAATTTTTACATTTCTCAAAATTAATTTTTGGCCTAATGTCCGACTAGATTGGCAAAATACCCCTCTGTGCGGCGCCACTTCCCACACATCGTATCAATCAATCGATTTATTGAGAGAACATTTCGGTGAGCACATAATTTCACGTTTTGGGCCGGTCGATTGGCCACTAAGATCGTGTGATATCACACCGTTAGTCTTTTTCCTGTGGGGATATGTAAAGGCGCCCATACACCTCGTTCTTTTTTTACGGGTAAAACTGTCGGTTTGTGGCCAAAAAACCGTCGTTCTTGCACGTATAATCTGTTGCTTCTTGATTTTAATCGTTGGTTTTGAAACGTTTTCGTTCAAAACTGCTCGTGTGTGTGATTACACAATTAAAATAAAAAAAGGACGGTTTTTGCGAGTTTTACAGTCAAATTAGTATTTTTTAGTAAATTAGTATGTTGTTATTGTTGCCGTCATGATGTCACCACGTAAAATAAATAAGTTTATGCGGACAAACCCGCTTCGATTCAGACCTTGGAGGAAAATATAACGCGTGTCATTCGCCAGTTACCATTCGAAATGCTCGAACGAGTCATCGAAAATTGAACTCAACGGATGGACCATCTGCGACGTAGCAACGGCCACCATTTGATAGACATAATCTTCAAAAAATAAATAACAAAGAATGTTCTTTCAAATGATAATAAACATTCTCCATTCAATTTGAATTTTCTGTGTTTTTTTTTTCTTCAAAAAAGAAGGGAACGTCGAAATCACCCCTTATAAAATGAAAAACAAATTAAATTTTTGGAATATTTAGGAAAATACCACGTGAAAATGAATTAACAGACAAAGAACGTGAATTAATCAAGAGAATGAGTCAATCCGGCATGAAAGTTGGAAAGTTTTTGTGAAGAGTAACCGTAACACGAAAACAAAAACAAAAATCTTGAAAAATCCAGATGACTAAGGAATTAATAATCGTAGCGGCTGGATATGCACTATTGATGATACGACCAAACGACGCATAAAGCAGTTAGCATCAAATAGACACAAGAGTTGTAGGCAAATAAAAGTGGAACTTGGTCTAAATATGACTAAACAACATGTTCATCAAATAACAAGACAGATATTTAGACCTTAAATACGAATACCGAGTGCCTAAACGATGTCTAAAACAACATCATAAAAATGCACATATGGTATTTTTTGAAAAGTATAAATTTTGTTAAGATGAATTTGAATCTGTGATATTTAGTGATTTAGAAGGATGGATGGACGTAAGACGCCCACAGTAAGCATGCAGGATCACTTATGGAATCGGCGGTATATTCTATCAACAGGTCCAAATTAGGCTTTGTGCTAGAAAAATTGAATGCGGAAATCCACATAGATTTGTTACAAAGCGAAAACCTTGATTTTGCTAGTGATTTACAAGGCGTTAAATGGACCTTCCAGCAGGATAATGCACAGATCCACGTGGTGAAGAAGATAAAAGTCTTTATTTAACTTTCGTCAAATTGATTTGCTCGACTGGTCTGCTTTAAGTCAATCCCATCGAGGATCTATGATAAATACCATCTGTTTAAATATATGCATCTTCGAAGCTATATGACAGCTGGAAACAGCTGAAAAAGGACATATTGGTTGAATGGATCAATATTGATGAGTCTGTCCTGAAAAAACTGGTGGTGGGGTCATGCATATCTTTTAAATAATATTTTTGAACATATAAAAATTTTCCAAGGAGACTTAATTAAGCTTTATTTTTTTCCATGTTAAAAAAAATAGTTTAGTATAATTTTTTATTTCATTTTTATATCTTTTAACTATAAATTGGAAAAAATATCTTCGCCCAATTTCCATTGTTTCTTTTCAATTCAAATTAAAGTTGAAGCATTGCACATATAATTATTTGACTGAGGTTCTCGTATCTTAATGAATTTATTAAAATATTAAATTTCCTAAGCAAAAAATTTGCTCGTACGGCTAAAAGTACCTACGAAAACTTGCTCATACTATACAAATAAAAGGTATACATAGATATGTAAGTTAACAAAACAAACGTACAAAATCATTATACTTGTGTATAAAATTCATTCTAAGTTGCTTCACAGCTACAGAAGCAAGAAAAAATAGAGTAAAGAAGCACTAAAATTAACAACTAATTCCTCCTGCTTAAGAAACACTTAACAGAACAGTACAGGGCACAAACATCGAATGCCTTAAATGAAATACGACCATACAAATGCGATACATACATACTCGTATATTCAACAACAAGATTTGTTGTTGTTTTGATTGCTACACAAAAAACAGGGATCCAACTTAAGACGATTTATGCAGCCAACCAATTGCTGACTCAGTCAACGAAAAAGGCAGTCAGAAGAAAGTCATTTGAACTGACTTATTTGAACCAAACATGCATATGTGTTCTTTGTATGTTCTTCTTCGATGGCTTAAATCAGATGCAGTGTGTTAGTATGTTTTTGGGTATTTTAGAAGAAATAATATTTTAAAATTAAACGATATTTGGGTATATGAGAGGTCAAGTTAAACCATATCTTTTGAAGCTTTATAAAAAATTTTTTAAATTATATTGTCAAATATTGCTACCAAAACTAAAGAAGAATGAAATACTCGAACCAAAACTATGAAAAGTTTTAATTTTTTTACAAATTAGTTGATTAATTTTAAATAAAAATGGGTACAATTTTATTTATAAAATCTTTGCGAATTTAAATATTAATTATTAAATATTATGCTAATTACCCATAACATTTTGCAATATATAAAAATGCAATTTTTGTTGGGGCAAAATTAGTTTCAAGACGTATTTTAGTGTTTGCTTAGGCCAGATTGTCAGGAAACCTTTTTCCTAATTTTAGAGAAGCCTAAATACTCTATAGTGATAAAATTCTAAAAACACAATGAGAAGTACATATATATCGCACTTGATCAAGAGGGTGTTAACTCAAAATTTTAAAATTTTCAGTAGAGGTAAAAAACTGTTTGTTATTTATTACATTTTAAAATGATTTAAAAATCCGAACATATTAAAGTAAGCTAATTCCATTTAATAATATATTTACACTGTTTTTCTTTTCAATTTTTTGCAATTATTGCCAAATAAAAATAATATAATATTTTTCCTTACAAAAAAAATTTAGTGCATTTGCTGTTTCGCTACATTCTGCCTCCCATCTAAATAATAGAATCAAAAAGTGTCTTAGGTTGAAGCCACAACAAGCAGCAACGTATTAATAGAAAGAAGCTTGAAATACACCCAAACCCGCTGTGTCGCATAATCCTAAATAGCGATGAAAATATACTATAATCGATACTCTATATTTTATTTTCGATAGTGAGTACTTTAAGCCCCAATACTTTACCATCGAGTACCGAATAGATATTGGTGAAAAATACTCGTATCTTTAAAAAGTACTCGTATCGTTAAAAAGTACTCGTTTCACTTTTCTCTGAGGTACACGCAAAGAAAAAACATGGTTGAGGTAACCATAATTTAAGAGCAACATATTATGATTGAATTGGCATTGGTGTGTTCACAAAAATATATATTTATTTAAATAAGATCCGCGTGTGTATCTTTTCTACTCAATTTATCCAAATTATATGTGAAAATCCTAAGCAAAGATTTATCACAAAATCTCATCTCTCATCAAGCGTGTGGAGATGCTAAAATTAGTCAAAATAATTACCAAATAATTTTGGCGGAATATACACACATACATATGTACATATGTATGGATTTTTATTAATTGCATTTCGCTTTGCATTTTTGCTTTTTTATTTTATATAATTTTCTTTAGCTCAGACAACATCTATGTATGTGGCTTAACAGAAAGAAAATAAAAGACAAGACAAACAATAAAGAAAATACTACAAGAAAATAAAATAAAAGAGCCACTTTTGCCAAAGCGTTCACGTGCTGAATGAATCAACAAGAATCATCAGTAACCAAATGTGGCAGGAGCCATGACAAATGGTGGCGTTGCTTCTGAATCTGTTGTCTCCTTAACAGTTGAGAGAGTGAGTGAGTGAATGTTTACATTTGTGTCTTTTGGCACTTTGTTTATTTGTATTTTATTTAATTCTTGTTTTTTGTGTGTTTCAACTGTTTTACACTGGTAATGACGTTGATGAGCCAAAGTAACAACACCGCAAAATACCCAAATAGCGCAGTAGTAGTGGTCGTACCTTAAATATAGTCATCCATCAAAGAGCAGACAGTTTCTTTCTTTTGGACTTTTATGGCTAAAGAAGGCAAATAACATTGCTCTACTCTAACTCCTTGCAATAAAATGCCCTTCGTAAGTGTTTGGGTCTTGCAAGAGATTGTTGAAATTTACCCAAAAGGTTTTTTGTATCTCTTTGAAGAACTGTTTTCGTTTCTTTTTCGAAATTATATTATTTAATGTTATTGTGTTGGTGTCTCGTAAATGTTATAATGAGATTTCTTTTAATACAAAATTGTTTTGTAAAACAAGTGTTAATTTGTTTGACTTTAGGGAAGCAGGAAATGAAGTTGCATCAAAGTAAATTTATGAAATTTTGCTTACAAAAGCAATTAGTTTGTTATTGAAAGAATATTAGGGAAGACTTAAAACTCGTTTAATTCTCTTAATGTTAAGAGACAAATACAAAACGATTATAATTTAAAAAAAAATTTTAAACTAAATTTAAATTAATTAATTGAAAAAACCGATGAATGTCCAAACATCATAACGAGCAGAGCTAAGGAAAATTCAAGAATTAGTAATCTTTTTTCGCTTCAGGGCTCGAGGCTTGTATATCTGTGTGACATATGTACGCAGAGAAAAAACATGTTTATGGCATGGTCACAAGAACCATCTTATGTTCACTCTAACAATATATAGTTGCGGTGAACAACTTAAAGTTGTTTTAATCATTATAATGGTCACGACAAACAAGCTGTTGCTATTTGATCATTAAATGTTTACTATACCCAAAAATTAAAACTTGGTTGGTTTGAACTATAAAATTGTCAAGCCAATATCGTATTTATAACCATAATATATTATTTGTAAACAAATTATGATATGTTTACTCGTATGTAACCACAGTATGACTAAAAACAAACAAATAATGTTTGGTTTCTTTAAAGTGTTTTGTTTAGTTTTTTTTTAATTATTAGAAAATAATTTAATGGGTTTATCTTTGCGAAAACTAATTATTTATGAATTGAGTCATTTTTCATATCTAATTGTTAAAAAATTAAAGTTTGACTATAAGGTATGTTTAAATAAACAAATGAGGTATGTTTTTATAAATATAAATCTCACTATATTTATTTAATTTATCTATACATATTATAAAATAGTAACTCATTTCAGTCTTTCTGTCTGCTTTTCATTTGTGTTCGGATCACGTAAAAACTATTGGATGGATTTTAACAAAATTCCAAAATTCCTGATTCCAATGTAGGATACTTTTTTCTGCAAAAATATCTCACTTCCAAGAGAAAGTGGAGAAAAAGCAGCGAAAGTACGCAATTTCCGGTTTAAAGGCACTGAAATTTTCGGTTTAAAACTGGGATATTTTAAACACGGCTGCGCACCTTCTCTTTTTGAAAGTGTGCAACAGATGGCTCCGCTTAAATAAAATGTGTATTTGTTTTGTATTTTTACTTTGTGGAATTACATTGTTATTAAAATATGTTAAATACCTTTTACAGAGCTTTAAAATAATTTTTCGAATTTTTTGTAAATTTTAGAATTTTATCCAGGAATGGGTACCTTTATATAAAGTAAATACATAAACCATAACTGAAGCACTGTAAAAGTAAGAGTCTTACAATTGGTGTGAAATACTTTCAAAGCAAAATTGAGCCAAATATTGTCAGGAAGCCCACGACGTGGCGGGCACAGCTAATTTCATAATAAAATTTTATATTTTACAGTGTTATTTTCAAGTTAAACAATAATATTTTTCTAACATAACAATATTTTTATGATAATAATAATATAGTTTGACTACAGTCATATAATTCAATCATAATAGATTATGGTTACCTCAACCATGTTTTTTCTTTGCGTGTGTGCACGCGTGTGTGCACAATAAAAACCATGCAGAAAACAAGTATTATGTAGGACAATATTTCGCACCATATAGTGTACAGTTGTTTTCCCTTCACACTAGTCTGAATTAGAGAAAATAAGGATTTTTATACAAACTTGTTCATTAAAATATGATTATCCTTTTCTGCTTGCACTCAAAATAGTTTTCTTATTTATTAATCAAAATTATTGGGCTCTTACCTGAAAATAAAAAAAAACAAGTAAAAGTGCTATATTCGGCCGTGCCGAATCTTCTATACCCTTCACCACGGTGATTTTATTTATACAGACATGTACAGCATTATCCATATTGTTGACTCTTTATTTAAATAAAGTCGTATAAGAAAAAATCATTATTCATGAGTTAAAGAAATAGAAGACAAATGAAAACAAATTCCGTTTGCTACAATTGTCGCCGTGTTGTCAGCTACTTAATGATATTGAAGCCGACGCTACATCGTAAACTCTGACATTGTTGTAGAAATACTTATTTTGCTTTTATAAAATTAAATAACTTTTTCAAAAACTTATAAATATCTCCTCCAAAACTTTTTGTTTGTATATGAATTTGTAATTTACAATAATAATGTAATTTGTGACATTTTCTTTTGTTGAATAAAATAGAAATTAGCCTAAGTTGACGACATCCACAACGGTGGTCGTGTAGCCATGTAGCTATACTGGCTTCAAAAAAAAAAACGTTTACCTATAAACGTGTGTATTTTATTTTTGGCAGTTTTTACCCGGTATCCTGATGATGTCTATGTGTTTAATGCACCTAGGTTTTAAACAAAGATCTCATCTATTTTAAATCAATCGCATTTAAAAAAAAATCAAACGCATTTAAAAAAATATGTTACTCTATATACACACATACATACATATGTATATTCTTAATATTAAATATATGTTATGTTACAGTCATGATTTTCATTTTCAAAGAAATATTGAAATTTTTGTTTTAATTTTTCGAAAATTGAGTGTAAAAATTTTTTGTAAAAATATTTTTTTAAAAATTTTTTGTAAAATTTTATTCGAAAATTTTTTGGAAAATTTTTTAAAAAAATTTTTTTTCTAATATTTTTCTGTAAAATATCTTTTTGAAAATGCTTTGTAAATTTTTTTGTAAATATTTTTAAAAAAATTTTTTTTTGAAAAAATTTTTTTTTAAAAATTTGATTGAAATTATTTTGTTAAATTTTGGACCTTTCTCCAATCTATTGAGTTAGAATGGTCAGACTAAAGCAAAAAGAAATCCTTACAAAAAAAAAAAAAAATCATCATATTGACACATGGGGGGCCCTTTTAACTGCTCCTATTTGTCAGTGGGTACCCTGTGGGTCCATTGGCTACCTCTATGCGTATTGCTTTCTATTAAGGTCTCTAATACAAATCAAAGCAGAAAAACCCTACCAATCTAAAAACAAACAAAAATCGCCCCTCGCAGGGGGTTATTGATCCCCCGAGATCTGTATGCACTCCTTGCGATCTACCTGTCACACTCTAATATTTATTTGACAAAAAAAGGCAAAACAGAATCATTAAAGCCGAAAAAAATTAAAAAAAAACGTAAAAAAACGTAAAAAAATATAGGTGGTCGTGGTTTTTGGCCCGTAGCCTCCAAAGGAATGATCCGATGTTGCTGAATTGCAATACCAAAATTTTCGAAACTATGCCTGACAGATTGGTGTGCTTAAATTTTTTGTATCTCTTCTGATGCCTTGGCAAATGACATTACCACACTAACACGGACAGACGGACAGACGGACAGACGGACAGACGGACAGACGGACATCGCTTAATCAACTTCTCTACGTATAAGGATCCAGAATATATATACTTTATGGGGTCGGAAATGAATATTGTAGAAATTACACACGGAATGACAAACTTATATATACCCTTTCCACCTGTGGTGAAGGGTATAATAAAAACGTTTAAAATTATTTAAAAATAAAAAAATAAATCAGCCAAGTGAAAGTGGGAATACCCTTTAATTATATTATTTGTTATAGCGGCCATGGCAATTCCCTTTCTATTAATATCTCAAGAGTCTACCTATGACGATTAAGAAAATAAGTCACTATACGTGAAAAACATGTCAGTCTCGGAACACCCTTTAAGTTTTAATAATTCTCATGTCGGCCGTGGCAATACATCTTCTGTACAAAACTTCAAGACTCTACCTATTACGGTTCAAGAAATAAGGTCACTGCCGGACAACCCTTTAATTTTTATTGTTTTTAAAGGGGTCATAGTAATACCCCATCTGAGAAAATTTCAAGAGTCTAGCAATTACGGTTAAAAAATTAGGTCATAGTCATGCAAATCAAGTCACTGTCGGAACACCCTTTAGTTTTTGCAATTTGTTATAGTGGCCATAGTAATACACCTCCTGTGAAAATTTCAAG